>JAODAL010028846.1:0-52652 GCA_025379985.1 Phyllomedusa bahiana | reverse complement strand
AAATAAATACTGGAAGGATCTTGGAAACAACATTTATTTTGTATGTACATTAATGGGCACTTCCATTTTCCTGCAGGCTAGAATGTTCTTTGAAATTCATGTTTGATAAATTCCCTGGCTTTCTGAGTAATTTAGCTGTCTATAGGGCTGCTGATCCTTTGAGTGTATTGCTGAACCGTAGGGACTTGTGCATGTAAATCTACATATCCAAGTTCAAATATATACTCAGGATGATTGGTTTAAACTTAAGTTGTTGATCTAATTCCTGATAGATTTGTCAGAATAGCTCCCATTTCATTTCTAAAACCTGTGCCTAATCCCTAAATACCCTTTTTTAAATATATCTTTGCAAAGTTCATTGATTGAGTTAGTGAAATGTAGATTCGCAGACAGTTTGTAGTCGGAAGTGGTAATGAATATTTCCCGTCATATCTATTTTAGTAATCTATGTGTGAGGTTAGCTGAAATATTTGACTGTTTACTTATCTATATTTTCCAGGGTAATACATATCTCAGTGATAGCTGCATACACTAGTCTCTTTCTCGTTCAATCTAAATGACATAAATAGCTTATATGGTGAATTCGACTAATAAGGGAGATCAGCTTGGATGAAAAGTGTACAGCCGTCCATTTCACCTCAGTGTATGATGCATTTCTGCTTGTGGCATCCTCGTCCGCTTAAAGAGGACTGAAAACTAATTGGTGTAGCTAATGACTTCATGTACTATCTGTTATCAGCAGGTGCAAGTTATTTTTCTTTTTATCTCTTACATGTATAATGATTATCTAGTGATTTCTTTAATCATCGTCATAATGTTTAATAGTCCCCCTCATGTCCATGCTCAAAATATCTATCTATCTATCTATCTATCTATCTATCTATCTATCTATCTATCTATCTATCTATCTATCTATCTATCTAATCTATCTATCTAATAGTTTTTTAGTGTTAGTAGTGTGCTACTGGTATTGGATTTGTATGTTACTGTCACACCATGAGTGCACCTTATGCTCTTTTTTTCTAAAAAGTTTTTTGGATGTGCAGATCAAATATTGTTTTCTAGACTGTTTGCATGGGGGAGTGGCTGTCCTCTTCGTTTTTTGCACACCACCCACCTGCATAGGCTTTTAAATCACTGCAAGGTACCTTGTAGCCGGAACCTTCTTTCCCTGAAATGTGGTGGTCTGAACAGACACTAAGAGAGGTAACTTTAGAGTAGGTTCCCATCTGTATTGAGGTCCCCTTGCTGATTGGGAGGTGGGCTTAAGCAGTTTTGATTAAAAACTATGGTAAGAACCTCAAAAAATGTTCATGTATTCTAAGTAGCTGAAATGCTTTTCCAAAAATTCCTATGTGCCTTTTGATAGTTTTTTAGTGTTAGTAGTGTGCTACTGATATTGGATTGTGTATGTATTTTTCTGTTTCTTATTTCTACTGTATTTGTCTCATATCCATATTGTATATATCATCTATCTATTTATGTTATTTCTACTGTATTTGTCTCATATCCATATTGCATGTATCATCTATCTATCTATCTATCTATCTATCTATCTATCTATCTATCTATCTATCTATCTATCTATCTGTCTGTCTGTCTATCCGTCTATCTATCTATTTTTTCTGTCTGTCTACAGTGTACTCAGCCCCCCTGAGTCAATATTTTGTAGGACCATCTTTAGCTGGAACGATAGCTGCAAGTTTGTTGGGGTTTGTCTCCAGTTTTCAGCGGTATGCCTGCCCTGAAGACGTGCATACAGTTAAAGACATGCCTCGACGCTTAGGGCCCACCAGGGAATTACTGCCTCGCAGTGGGCTCCAAGTTCTGTGGAATGTTTCTAACTTTATGCACATTTTCGGGACGCATACAGTTGAAAACCATGGCCGCCGACTACTGTGAACCACAGGCAAAGCCTACAGCCCACAGTAGAAAGCATCACAGGTGATGTGATCATCCCTTCTGTGCCGCTGTGTCTTCTAGGCCAAAAGCGTTACGCCTAGGCGATAGCTGCTTGGTGGGGGATATGGGGAGAGGTGAGTAAGTCAGAGGTCATCTGTAAGTCCCTGGATGTAACTTTATTGTAATCATTTATATGTGTGCAGAGTCTATCTACAACTGATATAAACCACTGTATGATCACTGTATGGTGGTAAAATTGGTCTTAGTATAATAGTTTATATGGTATTGTGTTTTATTTAGTCGTGATAGATGTGGCGGTATTATTCAGTCATTATAAGGTTGTAATATGTGGTCATGATGTGACAGTATTTTTCAATCACTATGTGGTGATGATGTGTGGTGGTATTATTCAGCCACAATGTGGTGGTGATATATTGTCGTAATTTGGTATTATTCATTCACAAAGTGGTTGTGATATGTGGTGATGATATGTGGTGCCATTATTCAGCCACTATGTGGTAGTTTTATGTAGTTATGGTGTGGTAGTATTATTCAGTTACTATATGGTGGTATTATTCAGCCATTATGTGGTGATATTATTCAGCCTCTATGCAGTGGTGATATGTTGTCATGATGTTGCGGTATTTGGTCTTAGTGGAGTTATGGGTAATATTGGTCTTAATATTGGTCTTGATATTCTGGTTTTGTGTAGCAGTGTAATTTGGTAAATGCATGACAATTATTTAGTGGTATGATACTTAGAACTTTGTTATAGCTTTTTGTATACTTTTATTTATACAAAATTTATTTTTTTGGGGAAAGGGGACATATTTTCTTTAGACTTTTTGTTTTTACCATCTGGTGTCCTGCTATCATAAGGTGAGGAAGCCCCATAGACCCCAGCACCCCATCTTGCATACAGGTTAGTGTGAGCATATTATCACACCAGTCTGTATAAGTTGAACTGAGACTGGGCAGGGGCACCCCACAGGTTGCAGAGGCAGGGAGGCACAGTGGGACCCTAGAATCAACTCCATTAGTGGGCCCTAAGCACCCCAGTCTGACACGTATGTCTCTATCAGCTTTGCACAGTAGAGGCTGGCATTTTTTTCCTATTCTTCCCTGCAAAATAGCTCTAGCAGATCCTTGTGAACATCAATTTTAAAGTTATGCCCAAATTCTCAATGGGAATTTAATACTTTGGGCTTGACTGGACCATTTATAGCACGACTATGATTTGATTCTAATCCATTCAAATTTTAGCTTTAGCTGTACAGTATGTTTGGGGTTGTTCCCCTGCTGGAAAGTAAACATTTTCCCTCCGTCCCCAAATTTTTTGGGCAGCCCTCAAAAAGGGTTTTATTTTCCCAGGATTGCCCAATATTTAGTGAATCTATTTTCATCAACTCTGCTCAGTTGCTAGTATCTGTAAAGGGAAAGCACTCCACATCGGGTGCGGTCACCACCTTTGCTTCATGGAAGGGATGTTACGTTCAGGGTAATTGCGATGTTGGCTTTTTTTCCTTTTTTGGGGCCATAAAGGGCAGTTTGCCAAAAATTTCGGTAAATTTGCGCCAAAAAAAAGCTTTTTCCCCAAATTTTTACTATTTTGTTTTAAAACACTTTCAGGTTCTTCTGCCCCCATTTCTGAAAAAGGGGGGTTTTGGTTTCATAAAAGAGGTTGGTTTCACAAAAAGGGGTTTGGGGCTTAAATGCGCCAAAAAAAAAAATTTTAACCCCACTTAAAGATGAAAACAAAATTAGACTAAAACAGTTCAACCCCTGAAACCAATTTATAAACCCCGATAAATGGGGCGCTTGAAAGGGACTGTGTTTTTTTTAAAAGTTTACACTGTCTAAAATTTAAATAACTTTTGATAAATCTCCCCCCTTTGGTTTTGGCTTTTGGGGGGCCAAAAATTTTTAAAGATCTCATCTGACCAGACCCCCCTTAAATTCCACATCCCTTAAACTTTGTCCCTACATAGATTTTTGCAAATTAAAAACAACTTTTTATGGTTTCCCTTTCAAAAAGGGGACTTTTCTTTTGAAAATTTTTCCCAAAAAGGGCCAGATTTGTGTATAAAAACGCCCAGATTTTTGAAAATTTAATCCCCACCAAATTGGACTCTGCACCCCCCCCAAGAGTGACCCTTTGGGCCCCCTTTTGGGACTTCCCCTAATTAGTGCTCTTTTTGGTTTGTGTTTCCCTTTTAAAAGGGAGGGCCATTTTTTGGAAGGTTGGGTTTGAAAAAGGGTCCCCATACTCCTTTCCTTTTAATGGATGATGGATTGCCCTTTTGCTTCCTATAAAGTTAAAGGTTTGGGTTTTTTTTTTGAAAAATTCTGCTGTTGGTTCCTTGGTTTTAATGAGCTTTTTGTTCACTAATGTTCAGTAAAAAACCTTTCTGAGGCCTTTACAAAAAAATTTCAGTCAAACTGGGTTAAATTATATCCCGATGTGCCTATTTTGAAGAGGGGCTTTACAAGAGGTTTTTTGGTGCGTTTTGGAGGGCATTTTTTTTACAGAAAGCACGGTACACTTAACTGCGGGCCCCTTTTTCGAAAAAAAAAACCCGCTTTAAAATTATGAAACCAAAAATGTCCATTTAAAAGACCCAAATTTAAAGGTTTGATTTTCTAAAGGAAATTTATCAAACGAATTTTATTTGGGGGTTTCTCCCTTTTAAAAATTTGAGAGTTGCTGCTGACGCTGAACTGTTTGGACCCAAAGATTTTAAAAGCTAAGTACCCAAAGCGAGTATTCTGAGGTGTGAGGTGTCTGTTTTGTTAAAGTGTCGTTTTGCTTAAGTTGTGGGATTTTAATTTTTGGGGGGAAACTTTAGTTTTGGGGGCCTTTTAGAAGGGGTATTAGACAATTTTTAAATTTTTTGTATCTGTTTTTTCTTTTTTTTTTAACTTCCCCGGGTTTTCCCAAATTTTTTGACAATGTGTCCAGTCAAAACCCTACCCAATGTATCCCATCCTTGACCACATTTTTCGAGGGTCCAAATTGCTTTTCCAAATGGGGTGCAAAATGCACATTTAAAAGGGCCCGTATCCGGGGATCTAAAAAAGAAAGTAGAAAACACTGGATCCATTGCCAAACCGGCTGCCCAGGGGAAAATCATTTCGCAGGTGTAATCCCAGGGAGGGTGCGGGAAACATGAGGCCCAGCTAGCTGGGAAACAGTTAGAAAAAAAGGGTAGGGGAAAGTGTTGGGGGGGCTTTTCCTAAAACGGGCCCCCCCCAAACAAATTTAAAGTTTGGCGGATGAGGGGATGTTGACCAAAATAGAAATTGCTTTTGCAAGACACTCCCCCTTTTTTTTTCCTCCCTCCAGAAAAGGGGGAAGGGAAATTTCGGGTTTAGGCTAACAGGTGCTATATTTTGGGAAACCCCAAAATAAAAAGGAGATGTCAATCGGGAGAGGGATCAGGGGGATTAAATACATTGTCCTCTGCCATCCGTTGGTGGGGTGGCCCATGGTGTGGGAGCACAGGCAATGATTTTAAATGGCAGTAAAAAATTTACCCCCACCATGGCAAAAAATTTGGACAGGTTATAAACCCACAGTGCAAACTAAAACCTCAACGCAAAAAAACATCCACTTTTTTTTAGAACCCCCAAGGATTCTTTTGAGGAATAGGAAAAGGGGGACTCATCAGAAAAAAACCCAAAGGATGGGCACTCAAGTGATTAATTTATCCTTAATTAGATTATGGGAAAAAATAAAAAAACAGGTGTTGTCAAAGGGTTTTACGTTCACTCCCAGGGCCCAAAATTTTAATAAATTTTGGGTATGGGAAAAAGATTTTTAATCTTTTGCTAAAAAATTTGGGTTTTTGCATAAATATAATAAAATAAAAAGTAATGATGAAAAAAACCTTTGGGAAACTAGGGAAAAAAAACATTGGGTGACCCTTAAAAAATTTGCAGGTTAAGGTTTGAAGGGGCCCCCCAAAATTCTAGAAATACCTTTGAAAAATTTTTGAACCCAAAATCTAGGAATACACCCCCCAATATCACAATTTTAATTTTTTGGGTTAAAACTTTTGGGTGGAATTTAAACACGCAAGACAATAAAAAAAAATAGCACTAAACCCGAAAACCCCTCTTCTTTAAATCTAAAATGGGAGGAAAAAAGTACCCTATTGCAGAACTACAATCTAACGGGGGAGATGTAATAAAAACCCAGTGAAAAGGGGTTTGGAAATATTGTCATTTTTAAAAAAAAAGTGACTATAGGGGCGAGGGTTTGAGAAAATATTTGGGGTTTTCAAAACATATGAAGGTTTCCCAAAAAACCCCAAACCCAAATAAATATCTAAGGGGAATTAAAAAAGGATTTTGGATTTGGGGAAATTTGAGAAAAATTTAAATTACTGAGGGGGGGCGAAAAAATTTATGCAAAAGGGAAAATTAAAAACTTTTCCCATCCCTTTTATGCATTACCAAAAGGCATAAAAAAAGAGGTTTTTGGCCAATACCGGAAAGGGAACCGTAGCCCCTCGGGAAAAAAACAATTTAACAAAAGGGCCCCAGCACAAGTTGATCGTATAAGATGCCCTTTGCCCACGAACCTTCCTTCATATTTTAAAAAGATACAAAGGGGAAAATTGTAAGGGGAAATTTAACGTTCTAGGGGTGAGTGAGAGTAAATTTTTTGGCAAGTTTTAAAACGTAGAAGCCCTATAAGAAAACCATCAAAACATGCCCCTTACCCTTTAAAGCAATCAATTTTTTTTTTTGAAAAAACAAGAGGTCCCAAAAATTTTAAATGGAACAAAATAAATTTTGTTTTACACTTTTTGGGGATTTTTTTTTGGCCCAACATAACAATTTTTTTTTTTGATGGCCCCTTTTTATACCAGTTTAAAAGGAGCACCCCAGGGAAAAAAACCTTGGTCTGGCCCCAAATTTTTTTCTAATTTTTAATTTTAGGTTGGTGAGAGGATGCTTTTGTTTTTCTGAACACCTTGAAATTTTTCACAGTCGAAATTTTTTTTGGGGGCGCTTTATTGTTTGATATTTTTTTTTTTTTGGGTTTGGTACTGAAAAATTTTTTAAAGGTTTTTGTATCTAACTCAAGGGTTTTAAGGGAAATTGGGGTGAAATTCACGTTTGAAATTGATTGGGGAAAAATTTTAAATTTTTTTATCTTTAAATTTGGTTTGGGTGAAAATAAGCCCGATTCCCGACAAAGATATTTCGGAAAAATACGGCTAAAAATATTTTTTTAATTTCCTAGTTGGCAACCACCCTCAAAAAAAAAAGGGTTCCCCAAAGGGCCCCAAATTTTTTAGGGCCGTGAGAAATTGTTTCCCACTTAGGGGGATTTCAATGAAGAATGAAAAAAGTTAAATGCACGGGTTTTTAGGCAAGGGGTTATCCCAAAAAATTTTTTGAGGAAGGCGTTTTTAAAAGGGCTTTTGAACCAGTGGAGGGAAAATTTAATTTAAACAGTAAAAAGAAGAAAAAAAAACTGATTTAAAATTTGTTGTATAGGGACCTTTGATGATAGAAACTAATGGGAAAAAGGGGAGCAAAACTTAGAAACTGGGGACATTCTGAAGGAGATCCCGAAATTTTACTGGGGGTTTATTTCTAAACACCCAAATGCACTTATAGAAAAAGGAAAAACTTTTGGGGGGGAATTTTTACAAAAGTCAATTTTGGGGGGGAGAGGGGAAAAAAAACATGGTTTCAGTCCCGGTGGTTTGGCCCCTAACCCTGTGGCAAAATGTTTTATGTCCAACAAAGGAAAAATAAAGATTTTTTTAATCCCCTTGATAAGGAAATTTGAGATAAGACAATTAAACCCAAATTTTAAAAAACCAGAATGGGTTTTTAATTTGGGGTTGTGTACCGCCCCAAAATCTTTGTGGGGGAAAAAACCCCTAAAAGGGGGTTTCGTCGGTTCTCGAAACATCGAGTTTCTATTAAAAAATAGAAGTGACACCCCCCCCCTAGGGAAGACATATTTTGGAAGTACATAATGGCGAAATAGAGGTGCTAAAGTTTTGGAGCAAATGTGTGAAAAAGCTAGGGGAAAGAAAGGCCAATTTTGGGTGTAGTTTTATTGCAGGAAGAGGCAAATGGATACACAACCTTTAAAACAATTTAAAACCCAAAAGGGCCTAAAAGAAGGTTTTCATTTTCGGATTTTTTTTGATCTTGCGATTCCCTATATAAAATTTTTTAAGAAACATGATATATGTGATTAAAATACGGTCAAGGGGGATATAGCCCCAGTTGATATATGACAAAAGGAAAACATCAGAGTTCAAATATTGTTTTTTTTTTTTTCTTTTTCCCCCCCCCCTTCCATCTCCCTCGCGCCCCTTCCCCCCTCCCCCCCTCCTCTCCCTCTTTTTCTCTACGTTTTTCCTCATTGGGCCCCCGGGCCCGTAAAGAAGAAAAATTTATCACGTGAGGCCACAGTTTCTATTTAAAAAAATTTTGGGATGCATGTTTTATTTCTTTTGCAAGGGAAATAATTTATGTAGTACCAAAGTATTTGACATTTTAAATTTTTTCTGCTTGCGGGGCTGATCTAGTCAAAGCGGATGGGAAAATAGATGCAAGGGCCCTTTGAAGATACTGGAGTTCTTGGGAAAGCTCCCAAATTTTGACTGGTGGGTTAAGGGTAGCTTGGGGAAACCGGAAGGGGAAAAATCTCAAAGGGGGAAATTGTAGGTTCCAAAAATGTGGGAGGGAGGGGGGGGGCTTAAAACCATAGAAACCTAAAAGTAAATTTTTAAAAAAGAAAATGAATATTAAAATGTTTAAAAAAGAAGTGGTTTTTTTAATATAGTCTTTAGAAAAATACTATACAATGAAATGGAACATGGATTTAATGGGGGGCCCCAGCTCAATTTTAAAGAATATTTCATATTTAAAAATTTTAGGAGAAGTTCTTTTTGGGAAGGAAAAATATGACAAAGGGGCTAATTTTACAGGGAGTTTTTTCCCCCAAAGGAAAATCAAAATTAGAATTGAAGAGAAGGGGCTTTTGGGAATTGATAAAAATGGCAGTGTGCTGTGTAATGTGACACCTATCTGCTTTTTTCTTTTTTGGGGAGGGCCCCGCAGTTGCAATAATATGAACCCATCACAGTCAGGGCTGGGGGTGTTTGATGGGGAAATGGGAATTTTGGGACGGGCAGTACGGGAAGATTGGGGGGCCAAAACCCCTTTTTGGAGTGGCGAATTTGACTGAAGGGTTTTTGGCTCTTTGGGGCCTGGGGCAGCTTTAGCAAAGGGCATGTTAAAGTGTGCGGCGGAAGTGGGAGTGGGTTTTTATATGGATTCCGATGGTAATTGGGGAGCACCTGAACGGGGTGTTTTACCTAACATGTATAAAAGGAAATAGTCAGACCAAAAATTGGGTTGGACTTTAAAGGGCCCTTTATAAAACCAGGTTTTGGGTGGGGGAAAAAAATGTCGGGGAGGGCAGATATGACTTTTTAAAAAATTTTTGATCTCCCACCTCTGTTTCAAATGTCACCTGTGCGACGGTGTCACAAGGGGGCCTTTTTTTGTTCCGTTTCTATGAGATTAGGGGCGAAATTGCCCCCAAGTAGTTGGGTTTGGGGAACCCCTTTTTGAAAACTAGTACTTTTCTATAGAAATAAGGGCCCCCGTTTTTAGGTTTTTGGGTTTTTCCCCCCAGACCTTTAAATAGAAAAAGGGGGTTATTCCCTCTCTCAGAAGCAAAAAAGGGGTTTTGATAGGTTAGAATCAGGGTTTTTTAAAAAGTTTGTATAGAGGGAAAAAGTTTTAAATAAAAGGGCGTTTTTTGTGTTTAACAGATAAAGAACTGATAGAGTTTAAGTTTTCCTATGGCAAATAGTAAAATAAGTGGAAACAAAAGTCACTCTTTGTTCTCTTTCGAGGGTTCCCAATTTTTTTGGAGATTTTTTCTCCATTATAAGGGGGCCCCCAGGTAGGGGAATCTCACAAAAGGGGCCGGGAAAAACAACAGATGTTGTTTAACCCGGGGCCCCGGTTCGGGAAAAATCGCGGATCGGCTGACAGATTGCGGGGGGGGGGGGTAGAACCAGATGTCTTGGGCCCAAATTGGACCAAAGACAAAGTTAGAGGTAGGGGGAGTTCCTTTAAAAATGATTTCAGGGGGCTTTGGCAAAAAAAACCAAGGCAAGGACCTCCAGTTTTAATTTTTTTCGAAAAATTACCTGTTCCACGGGCCCCACCAGGAGGCAGCGGGAGATTAGAGAGGGGTATAAGTGGGGGTCAAAAATTGGGGGTAGGAAAGAGCGATTTAGATTTTTGGGGAACTGGCTGACTTCTGTCCCTTTGGTTTCTGACTCTATGCTAGGGGGCCAAAACCCCAAATGGGGAGGGTCAGTGAAATTGGGGAACAAAATGGCCAGGAAGGTTTTGGGGGAATAATTTTAAAACCCCTTTTTTTTGGGTGGGGGGGAGGGAAACCCCACCCAAAAAAATAAACCAAAAAGCAAAGATAAATTGGAAGAACGGAGCTAGGAAATTTGTAATAAATCAGGGGGGGGGAGTGGAGGGAGGGGGGGGTAGCAATAGAAAAAAAAAATAGGGAGAAAAAGGAAAAAAAACAAATGAAAAAAACTCTAAATTGCATGCTAACCAATGCCAGGAGTTGACCAACAAAATAAATGAATTTAGAAGTATTAATTGCAGAAGAAAAATATGACATAGTGGGGATAGCTGAGACATGGCTGGACGAGAGCTACGACTGGGCGGTTAACTTGCAGGGTTACTGTCAGGGCTAAGCTGTGCTCAGACTGCAGACAGGCTGCAACAGCTGATGTGCGCTCCCTCCCTGATACACTTGCTGCTGACAGCTCTGTGAGTGACAGACGCCCAGCCACTCCTGACAGGGGGCGAGTGCACCAGCCAATGGGAAGACCCGGAGGCCGCTCCAATCAGCTGCAGGGGCGGTATCCAGGAATCCCATTTAAACTCCCTGAAAGCTGACTGCTGCGCCTGTGATATTCCTGACTACCTTGTGTTTCTTGTTCTTTGTTTTGTTGTTTTGCTTCCAGTATACCTGACCTCGGCTTGTTCTTCTGACTCCGGCGTGTTCTGATTTGTGGCTTTGGCATTCCTATTTGATATTGACCTGGACTGTTTGATTATTCTTGCTTCTCACGGCCCCAGCACTATAGCAGCGAAGGGACTGTTGCCCAGTTGCCGTCTGCCGCCTAGGGCAGCACGTCAAGTAGGCAGGGACAGTGGGCTGGGTTCTAGTTAGGGCTCACTGCACCTCCCTTGATGTGACCTTATCACAGGCCGAAACCGTTACTGCTTTTCCCTCACTATGGACCCCATGACAGCTTGGTAGAGAGATGCAGGGGCTCCCCCAGATAGTCCAGGATCTGGCGCTGAGGGTTTAGAACAACAGGAGGCTACCCAAGTCAGAGGGGTCCCTGCATTACCTTCCCCTCCTGTGGAACCCCCCTATCCAGTTGCCTGACAGGTTTGCAGGTAACTGGAGGGCCTTTGTGGCATTTAGAGAGGGTTGTCGTCTGTATTTTAGGCTCGCCCCACTTACCTCAGGGAATGGGGAAACAAAGGGTGGGAATTGTTATGTCCTTACTGCGGGGTCCCCCCAGGAGTGGGCATTTTCGTTACCGCATGACTCACCTGAACTGTCTTCTGGGGGACAGGTTCTTTGCCACTTTTGGGGTACTCTTTAATGACCAGATAGGGAAGCTGTGGCTGAGGCTCAGCTGACCACCTTGAGGCAGGGTGAGAAGATGTGGAGGAGTTTTGCTCCGAATTTCGTCGCTGGTGCGTCCATCTGGGTGGAAGACGCAGCTCTCAGATGCCAGTTTAGATTAGGGTTAGCTGACCATGTGAAGGATTTATTGGTGGTTTAAACCCTCCCCCTGGTACTTAGATGAGGTCATGGCACTGGGCCGTTCGTCTGGACAGACGTTTTAGGAAGAGACGGAAAGGAAAAGGTCCCCCCCCCCCTGGTGGTCCACACTTGGTCACCCCTAAACCCGTTGTTTCCGACGTAACCCCCAGAGGAGCCCATGCAAGTGGGGCTTTTTCTGTCACTTCGGCTAGTGACGTGGGATACTCGTCGCATCCGGGGGTTGTGCTTCTACGTGGAGAAGATGGACACAGAATTCGGGAATGCTCCAAACGGAAGACCAGGTAGGAAAAACTCCAACGCCTAGGTGGTCAGCAGGAGGATCACCTAGGCGAGCAGGTATTTCCTATTGTATCTAATAATTTGCTGCTACCAGTTAAGATTTCATACTTGTCGCTATCCGGTTCTGGGAGTGCTTTTGTGGATTCTGGATCAGCTTCTATTTTTGTTGATGGGTCTGTCGCCAAACGTCGGGGCCCTACCTTGAAAGACCGCTATTGACTCGCTGCGGGTAGTGGCTATTGACTCCACTCCACTAGCTCGGGGCGCAACCCAAATATTGTCCCCCTGAGTTTGGAGATGGTGGTCGGATCCATACATATTGAAAAGTGTATTCTGTTCGTCATGGGGGGCTGCCCGCTGATGTGGTGTTGGGGCTGCCCTGGCTCAGAAAACAAAACCCAGTGTTTGATCGGAATTCAGGAAAATAGTCAGGTGGAGACAACGGTGTGTTGACAGATGTCTCCTTACCATGTGGGCAATACTGATGTGCAGGCTGTGCGTTATTGGAAGCGGCTGTGCCAGCGTGAGGCCTATGCGGAATCTTGTGAAGTCGAGGGCTTGAGCAAAGGTTCCCAGAACTCAATTCCCGGGTGAACTATGCCTCACCTGTACCTGAACGTCCGTATGTGGTTCAGGAGGGGGTTTAAACCGGTGGCTTATCGGCTGAAATTACCCTCTTCCTCTGTATAATAACGTGTCCCGTCGTGCACTTTGTAGAGGTATATTCAGCCTGTGACTCCGCCCTCTAGGCCTCCTCCAGTTCACATAGAGGGGGAGTTAGAACCCAGACCAGGGAAGGGTCCAGTGGCCCCTCCTAAAAGGGGGGGGTACTGTCAGGGCTAAGCTGTGCTAAAGGACTGCAGTTCAGGGCTGAACAGCTGATGTGCGCCTCCCTCCCTGTACACTTGCTGCTGACAGCTTGTAAATGACCAGACGCCCAGCCAATGGGAGGCCCGGAGGCGGCTTCTTCAGCTGCAGGGCGGTTCAGGATCTCATTTAAACTTGAAGTGACTGCTGCGCTTTGATATTCTGTCCTTGTGTTTCTTGTTCTTTGTTTTGTTGTTTTGCTACCAGTATACCTGACCTCGGCTTGTTCTCCTGACTCCAGCTTGTTCTGATTTGTGGCTTTGGCGTTCCTATTTGACTGTTTGACTATTCTTGCTTCTCACGGCCCCAGCACTATAGCAGCGCAGGGACTGTCGCCCAGTTGCGTGGGCCCCCTAGGGCAGCACGTCAAGTAGGCAGGGACAGTGGGCTGGGTTCTAGTTAGGGCTCACTGCACCTCCCTTGACGTGACAGTTACAGTCTATTTAGAAGTGACCGTAAACACCGGAAGGGGGGAGGTGTCTGTCTCTATGTAAAATCCTGTCTGAAGCCAACACTGCGGGAAGATATAGGTACATGAACAGGTGGAATCATTATGGGTAAATAATAAACATGGGGGTAATAACAGTAATATAATTCTAATAGGGGTCTGCTATAGGCACCCAAATATAACAGAACCCATAGAAGATATGCTCCTCAGGCAAATAGACGAAGCAAACTAATCAGAAAAGAGGTTGTTATTATAGCAACCCAGACATAAAAATTAGGAATCTGAAACCTGTAGCTTCACAAAGGAAACATGTTTTTGTCCCATAACTAAATAATTACCTTTCCAAAGGTGCAGGAACCGACTAGAGGAAAGGCCTTCTAGACTTAATATTGACTAAAAAGACCTGACAGAGTAACAAAGGTTCAGGTTGAGGGGCACCTAGGAAATAGTGACCATAAATTAATAACTTCCATTTATCCTTCAATAGAGCTTTTTTTTACATGGAGCCACAAAAACATGAATTTGACGAAGGTAATTTTATCCTGCTTAGAGAGGCCTAACCGTATTGATTGGGACAAGGTGTTTAAAAATAGCAGAACAAAAATAAATGGGAGATCTTTAAAAACATCTTAGGCGATCACTGTGAGAGGTACATACCAAATGGTAAAAAAAATAATTAGAAACAGGAAAAACCCAATGTGGATCAACAGAGATGTGAAGGAAGCAATAAAAAACAAAAAGAAAGCGTTTCAGCTACTAAAACAGGAGGGCATTGAAGAGGCACCAAAAAGCTATAAGGAAAAAAAAAAAATATGTAAAAAATTTATTAAGGCAGCAAAGCGGGACAGAAAGACGTTTTCCATAGAAAGTAAAAAATAAACCCCAAAATATTTTTTTAACTATATAAATAGTAAAAAGATTAAAAAAGAAAATGTTGTCCCTTTAAAACGTGCTGAGGGAGATACTGTGGAGGGTGATGAGAAGACAGCAAACCTATTAAACAATTTCTTCTCCACTGTATTTACCGAGGAGGATGACCTTCCTGTTGATGAGCAAAGGGAGAAGGTAAATTCCAACTTAAATGTTTCTTGTCTAACCCAGGAAGAAGTGCAGTTCCTCCTTAGGAAGCTTAAAATAGACAAATCCCCAGGCCTTGACGGTTTGCACCCACATGTCCTAAGGGAGTTAAGTAATGTGATAGATAGGTCCCTATTCTTAATATTTATGGACTGTATAATAACGGGGTATGTGCCAAAGGATTGGCACATAAACAAATGTGGTGCCAATATTCACAAAGGGGTCAAAAAGTGATCCAGGAAACATAGGCCTGTAAGCTTAAAACCCCTGTTGTGGGTAAAATGTTTGAAGGTTTTCTAAGAGATGCTATCCTGGAGTTTCTCACTGAAAATAAATGTATAACGCTGTTCCATGAAGTTTATGAAGGATTGGTCCTGTCAAACAAATCTCATCAGCTTATATGAGCAAGTTAGTTCCAGACTGGATTGGGGTGAGGCACTGGATGTCATATATTTTGATTTTTCTAAAGCATTTGATACTGTTCCACATAAAAGGTTGGTAAGTAAAATGAGAATGCTTTGGGCTGGGGGAAATGTGTGCAAGTGGGTAAGCAACCTGGCTCACTGATAGAAAAAAAAGGGTGGTAATTAAAGGTACATACTCAGATGGATCCCCGTTACTAGTGGGTACCACGGGCTCAGTATTGGGCCCCTATCCTTTTAAAATTTTCATAAATGATCTTTTCACAGGGGTTGCACAGTAGAATTTTTGATCTTTGCAGATGATACTAAGCTCTGTAAAGGAATCCACAATAGAGGATAATGTGTTTATTACAAAGGGATCTGGTAGATTGGAGGCCTGGGCAGAGAAGTGGCAGATGAGGTTTAACATGAAAAAATGCAGGTTATGCACATGGGGAGGAAAAATCCATTATATGATGTTAAATGGAAAAACACTGGGTAAAAGTGACATGGAGAAGGACTTGGGAATCCTGGTGGACAGTAAACTTAACTATAGCAGCCAGTGTCAGGCAGCAGCTGCCAAGGCAAATAGGATCATGGGTTGTATTAAAAGGGGCATAGATGCACATGATGGGAACATTATTCTCCCACTATACAAGTCACTCGTTAGACCACACATGGAATATTGTGTACAGTTTTGGGCACCAGTGCACAGGAAAGACATTGTAAAAGCTTGAACAGGTACAAAGGCGGGCAACAAATAATAAAAGGACTGGGTGGACTGCAATACCCAGAAAGATTAGCAAAGGTTAGGGTTATTTAGTTTAGAGAAAAGATGGCTTCGGGGGGAAATAATAAATATGTTTAAATATATAAAGGGCCAATATAGAGATCTCGCTAAAGATTTATTTATACACAGGACTGTATCTAGAACAAGGGGGCATCCTCTACGTCTTGAGGAAAGAAGTTTCTACATAAACATAGAAAGGGATTCTTTACTGTTAGAGCGGTGAGACTGTCGAACTCTCTGCCAGAGGAAATTGTCATGGTGAATTCCTAACAGAGTTCAAGAAGGGATTTTGGGTGCATTTCTGGAGTGTGATTTAAAATAACAAGTTATAGTGGGCTAGGATTCTGAAGAAGGGTCTGGAAACATTTCTAGATGTGATATAACAAGTTATTAGTGACTAGGATTCTGGAGGGGGTCGTTGATCAGGATTTATTCCGATTGCCAGATTGGAGTCAGGAAGGAATTTTTTCCTAACATGAGGACAATTGGCTTTACCTCATGGGGTTTTTTGCCTTCCTCTGGATCAACACTTTAACACTTTAAACAACACTTTAGCACAATAGGCTAAAAAGGGATGGAATAAAGTCTTTTTTCGGCCTGACAAACTATGTAACTATGTAACTATGTAAGAGTACAGGAGGCTATATGTATGCCACACTTTTCAGTATTTTAATTAGCAAATGTTTGGAAAAGCACATATAATTTTCTTTACACTTCACAAATAATACTTTGTGTTGCTCTCTCACATAAAATATCAATAAAATACATTTGTGACTGTAATGTTTAAAAAGGAGTACAAGTTTAAGAGGTATGAATACTTTTGCATACCACTGTATCTTTTCGTCTGTATATGTGTATACCTCAATCAATTGTAACATTAAAACCATTTACAAGTGGTGTAAATAACATTGTTTGTCTCATTACAGTGGCACCTCTGAAGGGGTGAGACATTTTAAGCAAAAATAGTCAGTTTTTGTATTTGATGTGTTGGAAGGAAAAATGGGCAAGAGACATCTGTAAGAAGAGCCAAATTGCAATGGTTAAATGGCAGTGGCTAAATACAGTGGTCAAAGCATCTACAGAATGTCAGGTCTTATTGAGTCTTCCTAGTATGCAGTGTTTATAACCTACCAAAATGTGGTCCAAGGGAACAAAACTGGTGATAAAGTCATTGATGCAATAGGCACATTGATACTAATAATTTGTAGTACTTATTCTGTTGTCTGTGCTTAACCCCTTCCTGACAGGCAGTCATAATAATATGGTTCTAAGTTTTTTTCCTCCTCGTCTTCTGAAAGCCATAACTTTTTTATTTTTCCATCTACATAGACATATGAAGGCTTGTATTTTGCGGAACAAGATGGACTTTCTTATGGTGTTATTCATATTACCATAGAAACCACAAAAAAATTCTAAACTGGGAAAATGTAAAAAAGTACTTGCGCCTTGTTTACGGGAGTTTTGTTTTCACAGCGTTCATTCTCCGGTAGGAATGATGTGTTATCTGTATTCTACCTGTATCCTGTATTCAGGTTGATACGCATCCAGCAATATTTATCATGTAGAGTTTCCATTATGTTTTGGTACCCTAAAAAAATTCCAAACATTTTCTATTTTTGAAATTTGCGCCACAGTGCCATTTTCTACGACCAATAACGTTTTCGTACTAAAACCTACGGACTTGAGTGAGGCGGCATTTTTTGTGGGCCGAAGTGTACTTTTTATTGCTACCAGTTTGGAATACATGGGACTTTTCTGATTAACTTTATTCCAATTTTTATGGGATGTGAAATGACCAGAAAACCACAATTTTGACGTTTGTTTTTTTTTTCTTCTACGGTGTTCAGCAAATGGGATAAATAATATTATATTTTAATAGATTCATACTCTTTTGGACACAATGTTACCAAATATGGCGTTGCCAAATATTATTTTATTATTTTATTTGTATAATGGCGAAAGGGGATGATTTAAACTTTTAATCCTTTGTTATATTTTAAAACCTTTTTTATCTACTTCAACTTTGATTTCCCCTAGGGTGCTTCACCACTAGGGGGTGCAATCATTCATACAGCCTAATGCATTACATATACAATGCATTAGGGTGTACAAAGATGGCGGTTTCCCCACTTCCTGCTTGGGGCTGGAAGTGGAGAAATTGAATACATGGCAGCAATGGAAGCCTTCACAAGGCTTCCTGCTGTGATGTTTAGTGATGGGGACACAGTGATCTCACTGCTGATGTCCTGATCGGAGTGAGGCACTGCTTCTCATTGATTTAGATGCTGCAGCCATCTTTGCCGCAGCATCTAAACAGTGCGTTAAACAGCGTGGCGGCCCGGTGGTGCACCCCGTGCTGTAACTGCTGGGTGTTAGCTGCAATTAGCTGCTGGGTAAATATTATTACATCATTCTTAGGCCTTCAATGGCGTATATGCCTTTTTAAGTTATCATTTGGCCCTGTGTACTTGGCTAGGGGTGCTTTTGATGGATAGTAGTTGGTTGCATATGTAACGGTCTGGAGGTGGATCCACTGGACCACCGCAGGCGATGACGTAAGCCCACACCAGGGAGTGGAATCTAAGTGGGTCCCGGTATTCACCAGAGCCCGCCGCAAAGCGGGATGGTCTTGCTGCGGCGGGATTCCACCAGGTCACTACCACTGGCGGGGCTTGCCTGCGGTGGCGGCCAAGGCAAGGTACAGGAACGGCAGGCAGGCTCATGGTCGTAGACAGGCAGGAGGTCAGGACAGGCGGCTCTGGTTCGTAGACGGTAGACAAGCAGGAGGTTAGGGCAGGCGGCAAGGTTCGTAGACGGTAAACGTAAGCAGGGAGTCAGTAAACGGTAAGGCAAGACAGGAACGCTCTGGAACACTTTCACCATGGGAATATACACCAAGGATCCGGTGAGGGCCGGCAGGAAGGGGCCGGACTAAATAGGAGCAGTGCCCGGCAATGAACCAATTACCGGCGCACTGCCCCTTTAAATTCAAACTGCCGGCGCGCGCCTGCCCCTAGGGGCGGAGCCACGCGCCGGGAGACGGACACAGACTGAGCAGGAGCGCGGCCGGGTAAGTGAGCGCCGGAGGGGGCCGAGACACGAGCGGACCCCGAACCCGACGTGCGGGACGGGGCTCCGCTGGGAGCAGGGGCACGGACGCGCCTGCAACCCCGGACAGTGGTCGCAGGTGCGTCCGTGACAGCATATTAGTGTATTACATGTGTTATCTGATATGTATAGAATATGTTCAACAGTGTCATGATTCTCTCCTGGATTTTGTGTGTTGGACACTTGTCTTACTATCCCGTTAATTGGGCTATGATAAACACACAGTCTCAGTAAACAATATTTACATTTATATATACAGGTATCATTTGACACCAGCTTTTTCCACTGCTTGTTCTTTTTGATTGGTTTTCCTCTTTTTTTGTATGCTTTTAAAACAATTGGATTAAAGTATTATATGTTTTATTGAGATATGACTCCATTTTCATTGGTTGTTTATTAGCAAAGTTTACAATGTAGAACTAAAAAATACATAAATATGTTCTGTATAGATGTGTGACAGGTGCAAAGAAGCCTCTGTCTCACATTAATACAAAGTGTGAGAAGACATCTTCTTCCAAGGAACAAGTGCAAGACAACTGCTTTCTGCAGTACATATGTTTTCACCCAATAATGCTGGAGTTAACCATGTATAAATATACAGTGGCATTGTAATTAATTAAAAATGGCTCAAACTAGTATTTCTATGCTGTATTTTAGCAAACATAGAAAAGCAGCATATTCTGATATCTTGTAATAAAAAGTGATACTGTTTTCTGACATTCTTTTTTTGAAGATCTCTGCTTATAGTCATTGAATAGGAATCTTTACCGCTTACTCCAGCATAAGTGTACGTTCACACAGAAAATGTTTTCAGTCAGTTTTTCAGATGTTTTTTGAATTTGAAAACAATCTGAAAACTGACTGTCAACCATCCCCATAGACTTTAATAGAAAATCTGCCTATTAGTCTACTCTGCACAGTTTTTCTACTGGGTGGATTTTCAGACAGAACCGTACCCCAAAACCATTCAAAAGACAATAAAATCCCGTCCGGATTCTTAAAACAGAACCTAACCGGCATTTACCACTTCATGTGCCCGTACCTATAAATCCATGCTAATCATGTAAAGGCTACACATATACATGATTTGTTAAAGTTCTGGTGATTATATTCCTATTCAATGACGACAAGCAGAGATCTTAAAAACCATAAGGCTGGGGTCAAAACAGACAAAACCACACCAGCATAAGCTTACCTCTGATAGCACCTTTTCACCAGCGAACTTGTATGGATATTGATGTTTGGAGTTTTGTTCACACTTAACCCCTTACCGCCGGAGCCAGTTTTGGCCTCTCTGACAGAGCCCCATTTTTGAAATCTGTCATGTGTCACTTTATGTGAGGGAAAAACTTTTTGACACTTTAACCCATCCATGTGAATTAAAATTGTTTTCTCGTGACACATTTGATAAAATAGAAAAAAAATTTTGGTCCAAAAAATGTTGTTTATTGTGAAAAAATCAAATTATCGTGAAAAAGGAAAAATTTACCCAAATTTCAAACTTCAAAAATTTCTGCATGTAAACAGATAGTTATTCCACTCAAAAAAGTTTTTTAAATTGATTACCATAGTTGCTGTAGTTTGGCATCATTTTTTTAAATGTCTTTTTTTTTTTTACGACATTAGGGGGCTTATAAATTTAGTAGTAATTTTCAAATTTTCAAGAAAATTTGCAATATACACTCACCGGCCACTTTATTAGGTACACCTGTCCAACTGCTCGTTTACACTTAATTTCTAATCAGCCAATCACATGGCGGCAACTCAGTGCATTTAGGCATGTAGACATGGTCAAGACAATCTCCTGCAGTTCAAACCGAGCATCAGTATGGGGAAGAAAGGTGATTTGAGTGCCTTTGAACGTGGCATGGTTTTTGGTGCCAGATGGCTGGTCTGAGTATTTCAGAAACTGCTGATCTCCTGGGATTTTCACGCACAACCATCTCTAGGGTTTACAGAGAATGGTCCGAAAAAGAAAAAACATCCAGTGAGCGGCAGTCCTGTGGGCGGAAATGCTTGTTTGATGCCAGAGGTAAAAGGGAGAATGGGCAGACTGGTTCGAGCTGATAGAAAGGCAACAGTGACTCAAATAGCCACCCGTTACAACCAAGGTAGGCAGAAGAGCATCTCTGAACGCACAGTACAGCGAACTTTGAGGCAGTATGGGCTACAAGCAGCAGAAGACCACACCGGGTGCCACTCCTTTCAGCTAAGAACATGAAACTGAGGCTCCAATTTGCCCAAGCTCATCGAAATTGGACAGTGGAAGATTGGAAAAACGCTTTCCTGTGTCTGATTGAGTCACTGATTTCTGCTGCGACATTCGGGATGGTAGTGGTCAGAATTTGGCATCAACAACATGAAAGCATGATCCATCCTGCCTTGTATCAACGGTTCAGGCTGGTGGTGGTGGTGTCATGTGTGGGGAATATTTTCTTGGCACTTTGGGCCACTTGGTACCAATTGAGCATCATTGCAACACCTTGTGGAATCTATGCCACGAAGAATTGAGGCGTTCTGAAGTGCAAAAGGGGTCCAACCGTTACTAGCATGGTGTAACTGCCTAATAAAGTGGCCTTTTGAGTGTACATATTTTTAGGGACCAGTTCCAGTTCTAACGTGACTTTGATTGACCTGTATGTTAGATACCCCCATAAATTAACCTCATCTAAGAAACTACACACCTTAAAGTATTCAAAACCGAATTTAGGAAGTTTATTAACCATTAGGTGTTTCACAGGAATTAAAGCAAAGTGGAAGTGAAATTTCAAAATTTCACTTTTATTTTTGCAGATTTTCAATTTTTTATACATTATTGACAAGAATAATCGGTAAATGTGATCAGGGAATAGCAAATTAATATTAGATTCCCCAGATTCTGCCGTTTTCAGAGAGAAGTGGCCCTAGTGCAGTATTTGTCTCAACCACAAGCCCCAGAAGAGGAGGAGCACCTCCTGGACTCTGGGGCCTAATTTTCATTACAATTTTATTTAGGGGCCATTTCAGGTTTGCGGACACCCTAAGGTTCCAAAACTTAATAAATACCCCTAAAAAGACCCCATATTGGAAACTACCGTGTTTCCCTGATAGTAAGACACCCCCGATAGTAAGACATAGCGGGGAGTTTAGGGACGTCGACTAATGTAAGACGTACCCCGAAAGTAAGACGTAGTAACTGTACTTTTGTCTGCGCTCGGGCGCTGTGATGGCCCGGCGCCGAACAGGGACGCTTCAGCTATAGCGGCTCCTCAGGGAGCGCATATAGCTGAATGCCGAGTACAGCGCACAGTGTCCGGGCACTGCGCTGGCCCGGGCACTGTCCGCGATTCCGTCACCTATATGCGACTCCTCCGGAGCGCATATAAGTGAAGGGATACCACTGCGGGGCACAGAGCGAGCGCTCCGTGCTCCACAGTGGCCTCCGGGCGACCGCAGACTGGCGGTTGTCCTGAGATCCCGACACAGCAGCGTGTGTCATCACGCTGCGTGCGCGGCCTGATGATGTCACCCGCCTGTGCCGAGACGTAGATAGAGCAGAGCCGAGACGGAGCAGCGGGATCCAGTAAGTGATTGTTTTGTTTTTTTATTTTGATATTATTGCCTACACCTGCCTATAACCTGCCTACAGCTGCCTATACCTGCCTTATACCTGCCTATACCTGCCAACAGCTGCCTTATACCTGCCTACAGCCGGCCCTATACCTGCCTACAGCTGCCTATACCTGCCTAGAGCTGCCTTATACCTGCCCTATCCCTGCCTACAGCTGCCTATACCTGCCTACAGCCGGCCCTATACCTGCCTACAGCTGCCTATACCTGCCTACAGCTGCCTATACCTGCCCTATACCTGCCTACAGCCGGCCCTCTACCCTGCCTACAGCCTGCCCTATACCTGCGTATGGGGCAATATACCTGCCAATATAAGACATACCCCTAAAGTAAGACATAGTGGGACTTTTGGGGGTAAAAAGAATGTAAGACGCTGTTTAACTTTCGGGGAAACACGGTACACCCCTTACGGAATATATCCAGAGGTGTAGTGAGTATATCGCCCCCACAGGCGTTTCACAAATTTTTTTAGCGTTTGGCTCTGAAAATAAAAAAAATATAATTTTTACAATAATCTTCAATTTTAGCTGAAAAATTTTAATTTTTACAAGGAATCTTGGAAAAAAAATACCCAAAATAGTGTTACGCAATTTCTTCCAAGTTCGGCAATTCCTTACATGTGGGTATAAACTGCTGTTTGGGCGCATGACAGGGCGCACAAGGGAGGGAGCGCTATTTGACTTTGGCGCACAGATATTGGTGGGGCCATGTCGCATCTGCAAAGCCCCCAAAGTACTAGAACAGGTGAAACCTTCCAGAAGTTGCCCCATTTTGGATTCAACACCCCTCAGGGATCTCATCTAAGGGTGTATTTTGCATTTTGGGCGCACAGGTGTTCCGTAGTTTTTTTTTTAGCATTGGGCCATGGAAATGGAGGGGGGAAACGCAGTTCCGCCATTGTTTTTGGGCTTAATTTTTACAGTATTCGCCATACGGGATAAATGACGGGATAACTTTACTATGGGGGTCGGTACAATTATAATGATATAAATTTTATATAGTTTTTTATGTTTTGCTTTTACCCACTAGAAGCGTGTTTTTTAACAAGTTGCATTTTTATGTTGTCCTATTCTGACAGCCATAGCTTTCTTAATTTTTTGCATATGGAGCTGCTTGTGGGCTTGTTTTTTACGAGATGAGTTGATGTTTTTATTGGTACCATTATGGGGGCATGTGATGCTTTGATCACTTTTTATTAAGGTTTTTGTGAGGCATTTTGTACAAAATACAGCAATCCTGGTAGTGTTTTTTATTTTTATTTTTTACAGCGGTCACTGTGCGGTATAAATGACATGCTAGTTTTCCTCAGCAGGTTGATACGATTACAGCGATACCACATTTGTATATTTTTTTAATGTTTTACTGCTTTTACACAATAAAAACACTTTTATTTGAAAAGGAAAACACGTTTTTGCATCACTGCAGTCTGAGAGCCATAACTTTTTTTATTTTTCTGTTTATGGAGCTGTATAGGGAATTTTTTTTTGCGGGAAAGTTTGACGTTTTTATTGGTAGCATTTTGGAAGGGACAAAACTTTTTGATCGCTTTTAAATCTGTTTTTCAGGAGGCAGGGCGAAGAAAATACTGCAATCCTAGCAGTGTTTTTTATTTTTATTTTTAATAGTGTTCACCATGCAGTATCTGTGACAAGTTAGTTTTACTCTGTGGGTTGAGTCGATTACGGTGATACCCTATGTATGTTGTTTTTTTATTTGATAGCACAATTTTTTTGAAAAAAAGTGTTTTTATTGTGTAAAACAATATTTATGCATCGCTATCTTCTAATAGCCAGAACTTTTTAATTTTTCCGTATACAGAGCTGTGTAAGGACTGTTTTTTGGCGGGATGAACTGACGTTTTAATCGGTACAACTTTGACATTTATATGAGTTTTTTGATCGCTTTTTATTCCATTTTGTGTGCTGCAGGATGAACAAAAATCGCAATTCTGTGACTGTTTTTTGTTTTTGTTTTTTACGGCGTTCACCGTACGGGTTAATTAACATGACAGATTTATAGGGTGGGTCGCTACGCACGCGGCGATACCAAAGATGGGTACTTTATTTATTTTTGCTCTTTTTGGGGCGATTATCGTTTGTAAAGGGGAAAAGGGCGATGTACGTATTTTTATTTTATTTTTGTGTTTGTGTTTTACTTTTTTACACTTTTTTTTACTTTTTCACACTTTTTACACTTTTCTCCAGGGGGGAATTGCATGAACGATCGCCAGATCGTTCATGCAATAGGAGATCAGCATACAGCTTATAGCGGTATGCTGGTCTCCATGGCAACTGTCAGTCACGCTGCCAACAATGCATTGTGGGCATCATGACGTCACCAGACAACCCGGATGCTCTCATTCAGAATCCGGGCTGTCTGGTAGGAGAATCAGTAGCGGCGCTCAGCGGCATTACTGCGCCGGATCTCGGGCAGCAGGAGCTCACTCCTGCTGCCCGCAGCCGCCATGTCGCGACCACGATGTCGCGACATTGAGGGGTTAATCCCCCGCGGCCGGAGCTCACTCCGGCCGTGGGGGATGCGGCATGATACCAGCGGTAATATACCACCGGTTCCATGCCGCGATCTTGCGCGCTCCGCTTGTGAGCACGCAAGATCGCTTTGACGTACTCATACGGCAATTTGCGGGAACCCCTACCCGACATTGCCGTATGAGTACGGCAAATGTCGGTAAGGGGTTAAACCAGTTATCTCACCACAATGAATAGCTTTTAACATGTAGTGAAATGTAATATGAAGTGAAGACTAATACCAAACACATTGCTTTGTTGACTTTACTTTCATCAGGAAATAAAAAAGATTGTATCTCCTTTTAGAGTACACAAGTTTCTCTGGTTACCGACCATCTCTCCTTGCTCTCTCTTCTCTCTCATTGCTCCAAGCTGCCATCAGTCAGTCCATCCATGGTGAGTCACCTCCTGCAGAGTTTTATCTCTAGCAATGGACTTTGTTTACTTAACTAAATTAGAAGCTATCAACCAAGAAGAGATCTGTAGCCTTGCATACTACACTTTATAAATCTCCAGCAGTCATATCAGTGTAACAGGAATAGCCTAGAAAAGCGGAGCTGATATGTCAGTCACTGCTATAAACCCACCCACAGCCTGAGCAGGAAGTGTGAGTCTAAAGCTGATTGTGGCTCTGTAAAACTGGATGGTGAGAAAACCTTTTATTACTACCAGACACTAATTGTAGCTTAAGGAATTGATTCATAATGTATAACAGGAAATTGACACTGTCGACCATTCACTTCTCCTACACATCCTCTCCTCCCTCGGCATCACGGACTTGTCTCTCTCCTGGATCTCCTCATACTTCACTGAACGGACATTCAGCGTCTCTCACTCAATACACCACCTACCTCCTCTCGCCCGCTTTTTGTTGGTGTCCCCAAGGGATCAGTCCTGGGCCCACTACTCTTCTCTATCTACACCCTCGGCCTGGGTCAGCTCATAGGATCACATGGCTTTCAATACCACCTGTATGCTCATGATACCCAACTCTACATCTCCGGCCCAGACATCACCTCTCTACTCTCCCGGATCCCAGATTGTCTTTCATCCATATCCTCCTTCTTCTCCTCCCGTCTCCTAAAAACTAAAAATGTGGAGAAAACTGAATTTATCATCTTCCCACCATCCCCTCCATCCCTCCACCTGATCTCTCTATCACTGTCAATGGCTACACTCTCTCACCAGCTCCACAAGTCTGCTGTCTTGGGATACCCTTTGACTGCAATCTGTCCTTCAAACCACACATCCAAACCCTTGCCTCTGCCTGCCGCCTCCACCTGAAAAATATCTCCCGAATCTGCTCATTCCTTAACTTTGAAAGCACAAAAATGCTGGTCCACGCCCTTGTCATCTCCCGCCTAGACTACTGCAACATCCTTTTCTGTGGCCTCCCATCTAGCACTCTTGTTCCCCTAGAATCCATCCTTCACTCTGCTGCCCATCTTATCCACCTCTCTCCTCGCTACTCCTCTACCTCTCCCCTCTGCCAATCCCTTCACTGGCTACCAATTGCCCAGCGAATCCAGTTCAAGCTAGCAACCTTGACCTACAAGGCTCTCCATAATCTCTCCCCTCCATATATATCTGCCTTAATCTCTAGATACCTCTCCTCACGTAACCTCCGCTCCTCACAGGACCCTCTTCTCTGCTCTCCTCTTATCAGCTCCTCACATAACCGTCTCCAAGACTTCTCTCGTGCTTCCCCCACACTCTGGAACTCACTGCCCCAACACATCAGACTCTCCCCCACTCTCACTTGCCTCAAACATAACCTGAAAACCCATCTCTTCAGGATTGCCTATAACCAACAATAACCCCGTTGCACTACTCCACCCCACAAACATGTCTGCCCCTCACCTTCTGTCTCTTCCCTCCTTCCCTGTAGACTGTAAGCCCTCATGGGCAGGGCCCTCTCTCCCTCTGTGCCAGTTGTTAGTCACTTTGTAATTGTTTGACCAATGTTATTTATGTACCGACCTCAAATGTACAGCGCCCTGGAACCAAGGGCACTCTCAAATAAATAATAATAATAATAATTTTTCATTATAGAATAAATAACTTTTGTCTTCTGAACCTATAAATGTCATTGAAATTGTTTATGATCCATAGTACACAGAAATATTTAAAAGAAATCTGCTTGAAGTTGCTGATCAACCGAACCAATGTAGCCTACAAAATAAATAATCTAACACCTAAAAAATTCCATAAATGCAAGCAAAAAACAACACACACACACACAAAAAAAAAAATAAGAAAATGCTTAATGTAACAATGATAAATCTACTGGAAAACCTTACTAAAAGTGTTTCTTCAACAAATATCTGCTGTAAGTACAAAACAGTTTACATATTTTATCGATATCAAAGTTGCACAGATCATGGCTCAGTCCCTGCAGCAGATGTTACCTCTATCTCAACGGGTTCTAGAGGAGATACTTGTATCATGTACATGTTAAAGCCATATCAGAGAATTAATAAGGGTCCTTGTCCTTCTCTATTTGAAAACACATAATGCTTTTGAAGTTGATTAATCTTTTGCAAGTGTTCTTGCAAAATATATGAACCTCTTTTGAAGACCTACTTGCTTTTCTAGTTAAACATGAATCCTTTTCAGTTCTGCAAATAAGCTCTTTGTTGGGTAAAGGACTCGACAGCGAAATGTCACAGCTGACCAAGTTGTTCAAAATTCACATGATCTTCTAAGAACAGAGAAAATCAGTCATTGGAGAGTAACTTCTCCTAAGAAAAGGCTTGCTTTCCTATAAGTTTTGTATACTACTTAAAGGGAACCTGTCACATAGATTATGCCCCCCTTGTTGAGGGCACCACAAGCTGGTGTCAGACCTGCTGTTCCCAGCACTGTGTCCCTTATTCTGTAATATGCAGCAGTTTTAGAGCATTTACCCCTCAAATCTTATTCATGAGTAGGTGTTAGCCCCGCCCACCAAAGGCTAGCCCCGCCCACTGACAGTTATTCACATGCTTCTACCTATTCAAAGTAATAGGTTTATCAGTTGAGGTGGGTAGGGCTAGCCTCCGATTGGCCGGGTTTGAAAAAAACTGACTCTTTGAAGGACTCTTCAAATGACTCTTCTGGATGAAAACTGCTGATTTGATCATTAAATACACGAAAACTACAGCATCTTACAGACTAAGGGACACAGCGCTGGAAACAGCAGGTCTGACACTAGCTTGTTCTGCCCTCAGCAAGGGGGGCAAAATCTATATGACAGGTTCTCTTTAAAGCTGCTGATACTGGGAACACCCCTAAAGTTACAGCTGTATTTAAAGCTCCTGAGCTCCAGATTAGGTCTTCATTGACTGCTATTTACCATTTATAATGCAAATAAACTCTCTCCTATAGCTACATTCTACATCAAGACAATTTATGGCACTATATGTAAAGAACTGACCCAGCATACCACAAGTTTAATGTAATGTGTTGATCAAGTAGAAAATACTTCACAGCATGGTGGGCCAGAAGATCAAAAGTGATAGAAAGGATTGGTAATGTGCATATTAACTTCCAAATGTTGAAAACGATTCCATAAAAAGGGAAATTATGCTTCCATTAAGTATTCTCTCTAAGAACATCCTTCATGCGGCGAGTCGCCAGTGAGGACCATTTTGCAAGAGATGTTGCAGGCCGCTGCTGCCTCCTATGTCCCGATCATCAAGACAACTACAAGATCTTTTGTCACACCCAAGGAGGCAGTCTTTGACTCACCCCAGCCAGTGCCAGAGATCAGCCTGATTGTATCCTCCATGTGGTGGATGACAGGCATGCCTGGTGCACCTCTTTCATCATCCCTACCAGACCCTTCCTTCATCCCTCCCCCTTCTCCATTGCCCATGCTCCCTCCACCTCCTCCATCTCCTCCGCCTCATCCACTTCCCTCCCATATGTATCCGCCCCTCCAACATATTCCAACTCCACTGCTCCCTCCAGCATCTTACCTCAGCGACTGGTCCTCCCCTACCTGTCAGGACCGTGGGTACATTTTAATTTATTTATTTTTTTCCGGCTGGTCTATACGGGCAATTTCTGCCTTGACCCTTTAAATTATTAATATTTTATTTATTTTTAAATTAAAGTTGGGGGAAGGGTTAGGGTGGGGGTTGGAAACGGTTGAAATCGGGTGGTGCTTGGTAATTTTTTATATTCTTAAAAATTCTATTTTAATAAATAACATTTTCAACTTAATAATTGTGTCGTTATCTTTATTAATACATTTAAAAAATACAGAGGTCCTCATTAATCAAATTTGTCTAGGGCATTGGTTTGCAAAGTGCGGCTCTCCAGCTGTTGGGAAACTACAACTCCTATCATGCATTTATATAATATATGTCAGTGTGCATGATGGGAGTTGTAGTTTCCCAACAGCTGGAGAGCCGCACTTTGCAGACCACAGGTTTAGGTCAAAGACTTCCTTTGTTGCCCATAGCTACCATTCATAGCTCCTCTTTCATTTACTATAGTGAACTGAAAAAATTAAAGGGGAGCTGTGATTGAGTACTACATGAAAATGAAAGGGGATATATCTTTAGTTGCTATGGGCAACCAATTTCTTTAGTTTCATAGTACCTATCCCAGATATAAGATATTATACAGTAACCTTACATATGTTAAATATGTATCGATATGGAATTTTAAGAATATTTAATAAAAAATTTGAATATAGATATATATTTAGACACAATCCATGCAACGTCTCCATTTTTGGCCATTGGACAATTATTACAGAAAAGAAAACATTTGGAAATCATGTGACAAGACATAAAACAGTACATAGATAGAAATAAAGACAGAAATAATGAAAATTAAACACTTTTAACTTCTGCTACAAAAATGTCAAAGATAAACATAGTCAACAACAAACTTTTTGGGCAATGTGTTATTGAAGCAATCATGGGGCCTTCACAGTGTACAGATGTTATCCATAATGCAAACAGACCACACGACTAGTTGTCAGCAATTTGTGCTGGAGAGAGCCAGCACCATGGAGTCAGGCAAATTCATGAAATAGTTCATAAAGGTGTCTCTCATGTGCACTGCAGATTCAGAAGGAAGCCCTGTTTGGAAAGGCAGTGGATAGGCAACAAAAACGGATTCTGTATCCACATCTACATCCGTGCTTGTCTCGTAATCACTCACATAGTTGTTTAGGACACATGCCGCTTTTATGACTCAAATCACTTCCCCAAACCACAGCCCCAGTTCCCTTTGTGTTGGTCACAGATGAGGAATTTCCTTTGCTGACCAACATGCTGCGCCCATTCCCTCAACTCCAATGCTCCCGTGAAAACCCTTTACTTACTTGTCAAGAGTCCAAAGCTATTGGGTGCGGGAACCACGGATAGTTTCTGAAGGTAGGGACCGCCTATGGGCTCCACCATAATCCCATATAAAAGGGCGCAAAGAGGTATGGAGTGGGCTGAATTTTACATTGGGAGAGGGTGGTGGGGGTGCTACATACATTCTATAACTTTTCGGGTGCAGTTTAACCTGACATTGAAAACCACCTCCGCAATTCCAGTTTCCTCTGAGGGAATGGCCGCAGCATGTTGGTCAGCATAGGAAATGCCTCATCTGTGACCAACACAAAGGGAACTGGAGCCGTGGTTTAGGGAAGTGGTCTCAGAGGCCGGTACTGTCATAAGCGCCTACTTTTATAGCAACAAACTTGGAGTGTACGTCAGCCACCGCCATCAGGAGCAGAGAGAAATAATTCTTATACTTATAAAATATGGTTCCTGATTGCAGTAGTTGCTGCACACCTTTGTGTTTACCTTCGACGACACCTAGGCAGTTGGGGAAATCGGCTACAGATTGAAAACCTTCGGCAATCTGTAGCCACATCTCCGGGGTGGGGCTCGGCATCACTATTGGCTGCAAATGCCATCAGATCATATCACATGTTTCGACCACAATGCTGGCGACGATGGACTTCCCCACATGGAACTGCAGGTGCAATAGGCCTGGCTCTCCTTAGTTGCCAGAAACCTAAAAAAAGAAAAAAATTAGCAAAGGCACACAGACCATTGTCATTGCTAAACAATGAGGATTAGATGGGCACATTTTAACCTAGTAATCAAGTAATAATGAAAAAGGATATATACTGCAAAGCAGGGGCGTAACTAGAGAAGCCAGGGCCCCAAAGCAAACTCTAGGATGGGGCCCACTACCCCCCCTCGCCCACCTCCCTGACCCTGACCATGTACCAGGACATGCTGTTAGATAATATAGATAATAAATACCTCACCCTACATATCACCATCATACCGCTACCAAACAAATCCACTATACCAAAACCAATATTACCAATAACCCTACTACATATGGACTTGATTATACCGGCAGAACAGGACCACAAATTACCACCACATAGTGACTGAATAATACCCCTACACTATTACTGATCAGTACACAAAGACCAATAGTACCGCCATATAGTGACCATATAGTGGTATATACTAGTGTACTCAGGCTCTGCAGACTGTATATTACCTCCATACAGTGACAAAGTGGAGACCCATAGTACACAGCTTTGTAGATATAACCACATACAGTACCAATAGTGGTAACACATGTACACAGGCTCTGCAGACATATAAGTGATTACAGTGCAGTTACATCTTGTGACTCACAGGTGACGTTTCTCTGACAAGTCGTTGACTTTCCCCTTTGTTCTGCCTCCGGTCCAGTCCGCCATTATGATGACATCTCCCGACCACTTGTCCCTGCAGATTTAGACACAAATATCTTAGAATCCTGGCTTTTCCAGCACCTGCCCCCCTGGCTATATGGGGTCCATTTAGGCAGGCGGAGTTTAGATTATGGGGATATATATATTTGGATAGATGGGGCCCCAAATAGGCAAGGTTTAGATAGCCAATAGAGTGCCCATGTAGGCAGGCAGGGTTTAGGTAGCTATAGGGAGCCATACAGGTAGACAGGGGTTTGGTGGGCTTTAGGGGCCATATAGGTAGGCAAGCTTTAGGTGGCTATATAGGCAGACAGGCTTCACGGTAGCTATAGGGATATTCAGGCAGGCAGACTTAGAGCTATATAGGCAGCCTTTACGGGGCTATGCAGGCAGTCTGGGGGTATCTAGGCAGGATAGGGGGCTATAAAGGCAAGCTAGGGGGCTATAAAGGCAAGCTAGGGGGCTATAGAGGCAAGCTAGGGGGGCTATAAAGGCAAGCTAGGGGGGTATAAAGGCAAGCTAGGGGGGTATACGGCAGGCTTAGGGGGGTATACAGGCAGGCTTAGGGGGTATACGGCAGGCTTAGGGGGTATACGGCAGGCGTTGGTGTATCCGGCAGGCTTTAGGTGTATACGGCAGGCTTAGGGGGTATACGGCAGGCTTAGGGGGTATACGGCAGGCTTAGGGGGTATACAGGCGGCTTAGGGGGTATACGGCAGGCTTAGGGGGTATACAGGCGGCTTAGGGGGTATACGGCAGGCTTAGGGGGTATACGGCAGGCTTAGGGGGTATACGGCAGGCTTAGGGGGTATAAGGCAGGCTTAGGGGGTATACAGGCGGCTTAGGGGGTATACGGCAGGCTTAGAGGGTATACGGCAGGCTTAAGGGGTATACGGCAGGCTTAAGTTAGGGGTATACGGCTGGCTTAGGGGGTATATGGCAGGCTTAGGGGGTATACAGGGAGGCTTAGAGGCAGGTAAAATAAGAAATCAGTTACTTACCTCGGTTCACGCTCCCCCGATGCGCCGTGCTGCAGCCTCTCTGCAGCCTCTCTGCAGCCTCTGTGCTCAGCGCGGGCGGCGCGGTGATGTGACATCATCGCGCGCGCTCACGTGATCACAGACAGCCGGCAGGGGACGTAGCAGAGCGGAGCGATCGGCGATCCGTTCTGCTATCTCCATGGAAGCGCTGCCTCTGAACGCTCGAGCCGGAGGGCCCGGGCGTTCAGAGACAGCATGCGCCGGGGCCCCTCAGCTCCCCGCCCGCTGCAGTGAACTATTAAGTTCAGTGCCGGCGGGCCCAGGAGCGGCATTACCGGGGTAGCGGACGCGGTAGCAGCTGTCCCGGGGCGCAGGCCCCCCTAACTGCACGGGCCCCGGAGCAACTGCTACCCCTGCTACCCCGGTAGTTACGCCCCTGCTGCAAAGTTATGAGTAATCAATCTGTCGGACTGATGGCTGACTGCATCACAGTGTTCTGTCTGTGCAGGTGTGGCCCCACAATCCCAACCAGTCTGTCGAATGTTGGAATGGACATTCTGGGACAGTTATAAAACTTCTCAGGAAAGCTAAGGAAAAGACAAGGGAAAAAATTTTTACATTAGAAGCCATTAAACAAAGAGCATGACAAAGAAGAAAAGAAAACATCTATTTAAAACCCCAAAACTTAAAACAAATAAATGACCTCCTTAGTTCTGTGTATAATTGACCGATGTGGCCGCTACAGTATCTCAGCTGATTGACTCAGTGGACCCAGTAGTGATATCTTTCTACAGCCTATTGGGACAATTCAAAGCACAGGATTTTAGTAATTACATTAATATGACTACATATGAGTACATCAAGTAAATTTAATGCCCAAGTGTGATGAACATACCCTTCTACGCCGACGTTGAACAAGCATATTAAGTGTCACTGCTACCTAAAGTCCTATTTCTCAGCACAATCTGAAGAGTGGAAGCTTGGGTTGCAGATACTCATCGCTATTGGAAGTAATGGTGGTAAACGTATGGCTCATTTTTTTATAACGGGTGCCTGGAGCAACGACAGATAATGAATGTTCGGAAGAGTCCAAAATGGAGTCTGGAAGCATAGGGATTCACCACTTACTGGAGATACAAAAAATCAAATTGTTTCATGAACCAATCATGAATGCCTTTTTGCACTCAGTACAGTTTTCTGCTTGAAAAAAAGGTCCAAGAACTGCACAAAATCTGCGCAAAAACCTGGACAAAATCTGTGACAAGAAACCTTCAAAAAATGCAAACTGATGAAAAACTTGACATTTTTTGTGTCAAAAAAGTCCAAAAACGATTGTGATGGACGTTCCTGCTGTAGCAGATTTTGTCATTTGCTGTATGAACCCACCCTAAGAGTGAATCTGTCTTAACCCTGCTGTTCTGTTTGGTTCTGCTATACACATTTAATGTTCCGGTCATTTTTGACCGGGCCTATTAAAGTCTGGATTTTTAACTAATTTAAGTGTTTTATTTGAATTTCTTTTGCATTATTATACGGTATGTGAACATGGTTGTTCATAAACAAATGAAAAATGAAATCAAAAACTTAATTTTTATTGTTTTTTGTGTCAAAAAATGTTACATGGCCTTATTGCATTATTCATGCATATTGCACATTTGCACAAAAAAAATCTTTATAAAACTGCAAACTATAACTAATAACATCAAACTGTATGTAAATCAATTAAAAAAAAACAAACAAAAAAGTAAAAAGGCTAGTTTTTTCTATATAAAATGTGAAATAAGGTTCAAGGTGCTAAATTTACTGTTTGCATTTGTCACAAGTATAATTTACATGTCTTTTGCATAAGTACTTTGCACATTTGCAACATATCACATTTGATTTGTGATTACTTGATGTTGGACAGAAGGCGCATAGTTTCCATTTTAGGCTGGGTGCACTGCTGGTGGAGGCCGTGGGTATCGTCGCAGTGCTAGCGGAAGCCCTTGGTTCACTTTCTTCAGCATGCTATTGGATCCTGTGGACAATGGCTGCAGCTCCATCATCTCTGGGTGTTACTTTTCTTTGTTCAATATATTGGAAAATCACTGATTTTCCCAACTCCTCTAAAAAAATTCTTCTTTTATATAGTCTATTTTTGTTCCAATTTGGGTCTATTTCATAGAAATAGCACTTACAGCTCTAAGTCTTTCGCCCTCCTTCTTCTCCTATAGTCCTGTAGATCTCCACACAGTGGTATAGTATTGAAGACCTGCAGGTTATGTGGTCAGGTCCTTCATCCCTCTCCTATGTGTGCAGGAAGCTGCTGGCAAGTCCTTCTCCTCTGTTCCTCTTCTGCTACATATATGTAAAGATGAGTTTTCAGAGCTGTCTCACGTGTGCTCTCTCTCAAGTTGTATTGAAAGTGAAGTAACTGTATAGAATAGTATTGTACTTGTCTACTGATAAGCTAAAACACCACATTTAGCAGCCCAAAGTAAAACAAACACATTTTGTCAGACAGAATTTATTAGTGCTCTTTTCAGTTCATCATTAGATAATAGAACCAGCTAATACAAGGAACCAGCTAAGACTAATAATTTACATTTACCATGTGAAAGGTTGACAACTGAATTGAACCATTTCTATAAGAACAGCACATAACTATACTGGAAAGGAATCGATCTACAGTATTATAATTTGAAAATGTATGTATGTGTAACTCTGAATGGACCAAAAGAACTAGATAAATTGATAAATAGTAGTAGATGAACTATATAGACCAAAATGAGATTATAACTCCTTTATTTTTTTTTCAAAAAATGGCTGGAGATTAGTATAAAAGGCTATCGGTCATTTTTGACCGAACAGTACATGTGTAAAAAAAGACTTGGAGCAAAAAGTAAACAAAAATAAATAAATAAAAACTGCTATTAGTAAGAACCCCTCAAATGAGGAAAAGTCAATGAACCACAAGTTTCAGAACCGCATAATGAATATTTTAAAAAATATCAAATTTCAAATTCGGCAATTTTTGACCGAACAGAATAGCAGGGTTAATCAAAGAGGTAGTAGCTCAAAAACACAAAAATATGCAATGTTTTAAGCATACACCTTTTAGTGGTCTAGAAATCTTTCATAGATGTGATATTCAACTTAATAAGATTTCTTCAACAAATATACCTTAGTACATCATTCCACGACTTCACACAAGATTTCCAGATGGCAGTGTGCTATTTTCTACACTTGTTATAAAAACCACTTGGTAAAGCAGCCGTCGTCAATGGTTTTAATGTCCTAGTGCGCTCACATACATTCCCATCATTAATTGTAAGAAAACCTTACAATTAAAGGTCACACTCATTAACTCAATAAATTTAAAATAGAAGTGAAGCAACTTTACAAATATACACCATTTGTCTATACAGCTTTCTTGTAAGCATACTATATGTACAAGAGCCACTAACAAACCCTGATTCTTATTAACATAATTCTTAGCATTGTGGTCACAGTCATTCATTATTTTCTGTACACAACAAATTATAAATCTCTGAGGGCTGAAATCGGATATAAGGACACTAGCTTTAGACCAATACTGAGATAGCAGTTATACCAGGTCCCTGCTTTATAAGGGGGGACAGCAGCCCCTCTGCCACATGAGAAGACACAATTATTATAGACCACATATGAAAGTTGGACTGCCCTAATACAGATTTTGCATTGTGAGCCAGGATTATAGAATTATACCTCTTTTTCACAGAAGTAAGAACTTTCACAGACTGTGTGAATAATGAAGAGGAAAGAGGCACAGGCATATAGGCTAGAAGATTGAGAGCCAGGATGAGCCATAAGAAACATAGCATCCTTTGCAGGGAATTCCCACTGAGCTCTGAACTTGCAGCTCCATAAGAAGCCATGTCAGAAAAAGCAAGCCCAGGAAATAACAAAACAATAAAAGCAACACAAAAAACAGACAAATGTACAGTGTTGATTAAACCTCACTTGGTACATAGATACACTGAGATGAAAGAAACGTATTTGGCCTTCAACAACCGTTTGAGTATTCTGAAAATTATTAATTAGCATTGGTGTCTCTAGGATATTGGATAGGGAAGTCAAAAACTTTACATTTTTACACCTCAGATCACAGTAAATTACAAATGATCTGTTATTGTATAGACAACACTGTATACACATAATACAAAGTAAATAAAAAATCACAATATTTGATTAAATATTTGTTATTGTAACAGTGTTCCTATAAATTCCCTATTCATGCACAGATAAAATTATATGGGAAATAAAATACTACAGTACAATCATCATTTCGTCTGCTCCGTGCCTCTTCTTGTCAAATCCATGTAGTTCTCGACCAAATGCTTCACATTGTGAACTCCAATAATCAAGCTCGTAAAGTGAAATTGTACAAACCATTTGAGAACATTTTACTTAAATGGGTTGTGTTTCATCATAAATGTAAAAGTCCTGATAGGCAGTGTATAAAACTATGAAATGTGAGTCACTCCTTGACCAACATTAGTCTTTCAGCATAAATTAGCAAAATTTGGCACCACCACTATGACATACTGGGCTTTTTGCCATCCCATCTCTTATTATTCATGCAATTTTTGCCATTATAACTTCTTTTAGGAGCTCTAAGCAGACATATTTTCATTTCTATGATGAGGAAGTCATAATTAGGATGACAGTGATATAAAGCCCTATAAAATACACACTTGTTTTAAGGAACGAACTTGTTATGTTATTTCGGGTCTAGAAAATCTAATAATAAGACACTACACTGGAGATCATCCTTCTGCTGTCAAATGCTTGGTGTTATAAAAGAATCATCTGTAACATGATATATATATAGTTTTTCCTCCAGCCCAGATAATGTAAATGTCTGCCACTAAATGTTCAGCATTTTGAAAAGTAATTAGGTGCCTACATAGTTGGATAATGGTTACCTTAATACGCTAGCTTGCTATGGGGGGACTTCATGCTTCGGTTTCTCTGTAACCTATCAGCTAATTAAGTAATAGCATTTACCGCAGCAAATGTTGCCTCAAAAGAACATTTTGTGGGATTGGGATCTTCTCGCCTGTAGACAAGTAAGGGAATGTTCACTTTGACATATTTATAATATATCTAGTTCCTATCTGCATTCTGTGTTGGTGATTATTCCATAGTTAATTGAAGTTGTATTATAGACACAATGTACCCATCCCTGGCCTGATATGTGTATATATAGTGTATGTATATATATATATATTATATATATTATATATATATATTATATATATATATATATTATTATATATATATATATATATATTATTATATATCTATTATATATATTTGTGTGTGTGTGTGTTGTGTTGAAACTCAGTGTGATGTGTGTATCTATCTATCTATATATATCTATCTATATATATCTATATCTATATATATAGATAGATAGATAGATAGATAGATAGATAGATAGATAGATAGGTAGATAGATAGATTACATTGGGTTTCAAAGTTTCAGCTCCTTCCAAAAATTTTCTATTGGGTTTAGGTCTGGAGACTGGCTAGGCCACTCCAGGACCTTGAACTGCTTCTTACAGAGTCCCTCCCTAGTTGCCCTGGCTGTGTGTTTCGGGTCATTTTCCTGCTGGAAAACTCAGTTATGACCCATCTTCAATGCTCTTACTGAGAGAAGGAGGTTGTTGGACAAAATCTGGTGATACATCCAATATCCATTCAATACGGTGCAGTCATCCTGTTCCCTTTGCAGAAAGGCACCCCCAAAGCATGATGTTCCGTAAGAAGCATTTCAAGGTCCTGGTGTGACCTAGCCAGTCTCCAGACCTGAACCCAATCAGGGAGCTGAAACTCAATGTGGCCCAGTGACAGCCCCAAAATCTGAAAGTTCTGGAGAAGATGTGTATGAAGGAGTGGGCCAAAATCTCTGCTGCAGTGTGTGTAAACTTGGTCAATAACTACCAAATATTAAAGTTCTGTTTTTCTATTGTATCAAATATTTATTTTATGCAATAAAATGCAAAGTAATTATTTAAAAATCATAGAATATGATTTTCTGGATTTTTTTTAGATTCTGTCTCTCAAAATTGAAGTGTACCTACGATAAAAATTACAGACCTCCCTACCTTGTAGGTGGGAAAACTTGCAAAATCGCCAGTGTATCAAATACATATTTTCCTCACTGTATATATATATATCTATAATGCTAAGCAACAAGTCACTCATAAAGACATGTATAAAAACCTCCTATATAAATGATAGTAGATAGCAGGAAAAAGTACACAGGCATAAAGACCACAAAATATTAGGGGGAACTTCAGAGGAGCGGGTGAAACATGTATTTCGGTGACATGCCTCCGTCTTACATCCCCCTTATATTTGGTGTTTTGTGTGCCAATGTACTTTTTTAGGTTACGTATACCTTTTTTATTTTAACTCAGGAGTAGTAGGAGAAGCATTTGTGAAAATTTGTGACTGCTTGTGGAGATCTGGTTCTGAAAGTAGGTGAGTAACAATATTACAAAAAAAAAGCTATACATAGTAATATGAAGACTGTTGAAAACAACAGTTCTCAACAGGATGCCGACAAATATATACAGTTAAAGCTTCTGTAAGGTGCTAGCCACACAGTAGTAATGTGTAGTGCAACTTGGTTAATGGTTAACATCATATAAGTCACACCCATACTATAAGAACAGAGGGTTGACTAGAACCCTATCTAATAACTACACAAACTACTGACACCCTATTCTTCCCCACTATCAAAGTGCAAGAATGGGCAGATGTTACCCTTCTTTATCTCTAATTATTTTACGTTTATTTGATGTAAGATATCAGTCTATAGAAGTCAATGCGTGATTATGTCACTGTATGTCATTGTCACTAGAGACCTTTATTGGAAGCATACATTTGTGAATGCACTTGGGGTCTCATGTATGAAAACTGTCTAGGTCTTAGACTTTGTTTGTTGCCCCTTAAGAAACCCAAAATGACCCCCTTTTTTATTTCATTTTTAGGGGCTTTAAAAAAAATAAAAGGGGGGAGCTCGGGTTTGGGGTTTAAAAAGGAAAAAAAGGGAAAGTTTTTTTGACTTAGAAAGTTTTTCATACATGTCCTCCCTTGAAAATTCCCTTAAGGGAAAGGGAAGAAACGAAATGTAAAATTAAAACCCTTTTTTTATTTTCAAACCCCCCTGAAAATTTTAAAGTGGTCAAGAACTTTATATGTGTGAATGGAAACCCAATGACATTACATTTGATATTTAAAGCATCTTTAAAAATACACAAGATTTAAGTTGCATTGCTGTACCCGGATTTTAGTCATTTTAAAAAGATAAAAATTTAAATACTGTTTTAATTTAAATTCTGTAAATTTATTCAGTGGTTTTTGAGGCCTGTGTTTTTAAAAATTAAATTGTGAGTTATGGTGGGAAAAGGTTTTAATACAAGTGTATGCAGGGCCCATTACAATGTCTTTAGGGAGCGGAGATTAAAAAAATGGGCCCAATTTTTAGTTGAAATTTTTGGGTGCCCCCTTTGATAAGTTAACAAGAAAATGAATGCATTTATCGAAGCTTTTGTGGTTATTTCAAATTTTGCCCCGTCAAATTTTGGGCCCTTTTTCCCTTGGAAATTTCTCTGTTTTAAAACGTTTAAAACAGTTTTTTTAAATTTAGTATGCTAAATTAAAAATTGTTTTTTTTGGCTCCCTTGCACCTTTAGTATTGGATTCAAAATCTAGAATCAAGCCATATATGTACAAGTAAAATAAAGTGATAGAAATAATGTAAGATTCAGTTTTGAAGTGAATGTCCACCACTGCACAATGTTTTTTTTTTTTTTTTATCCAAATAGGTGTAAACATTTTTTTAAAACCTTTTAAAAACTTTTAAAAGGGATGTTGCCTAGTTTGGTACTTAATGATCAAGTCATTTATTTTTCTTTTTCTTCGTATTTCAACAGCATTATTTTTTCATATTTCTGATGAGATTAGCCATAAGAAGGCTTGTTATTGATGGACAAGTTTTATTTTCTTTTGGGAAACCTTTTGAAAAATAAATTTTTGTGTTTTTTTAATATTTTTTTTTTTTTTGGGAAAGGAGGTTTGGGAAATTTAAAACAGAAATCCACCATTGTTTTTTAAGTACTTTTTTTCAAACAGCATTCTTTTGTGGTTTATTGGGGATTTTAAAAAATTTTTATTTCCAGATCAAAACGTTGCAACAATGCAAAATGTATCCCTTTTTTTTAAATTTGTTTTTTGTTTTGGGGCGGGAAAAAAATTAAATTTTTATGTAGCTGCATTCAAAGACTCACAAGGATGATTTTGCACATGGTCTTTTAATGCAGTTTCAATTATTTCTGTTAAATGTCTAAAGAGTATGTTGTAAACAGTGTTAACAAACTTTGCATTAATAAATAGTACAAGTGTAAAAAGGACATCTCTGTAATATATCTTATTAGAGAAAAATGCTTCTTTCTTTAATCAGGCTCCTTTTCCCTTTTTCCCCCTTCCCTTTTTAAAATATTTCATTCCTCTAAAAAACAACTCCCTAAAAAGTCCATTTTTTAAAACCACGTTAGCTCACTGTGGGATCAAGGGTTACTGTGCCCATAGGGGTCTATGGGGGAGGGGAGCAGGAAGGAGCGGGCAGGTGGGGACCACGGCAGAAAACAGACCCCAAAAAGATAATACTGAAAGGTATTGTAAGTTTTTATATCTATTGTTGAGCGAATTTTTATTAAACAAAGTTGAAATCGGGGGGGTTTTTTATGGTGATGGGAAATTTTCCCAGATCATGCGTTTAATTTAAAGGGTTTTAAAATCTGGTCCCTCATTATTAAGATGCCCCCCTTTTTGGGCGCTTCCTGTAATTTTGGGGGCCACCCAAATCGGATTACAGAATGGGAGCAGGGGTAGATGTTTTGTGGGGACGTCATGACTGGGAGGGTGTAGGGTTTGAATTTGGGAAAAAAAATTTCCAAAGGACCTCTTTTTTACATAAAACAGCTTTTTCCTGTTTAAAGCCTCAGTGTCTCTCAGCTTTCAAGGGATGGGGGCCCGGGCGTTCTGCCCTGTGGAAAAACAGCCCCAGCAAAAATTAGTCTATTTCTGCACGGGAAAAACTCAAATATTAGCTTTTGATCTTCCAATTTATTTTTAGATTGGGGGTTTTTGAACATTTTATGTAGTTAGCTAGGAATTTTTAAAGCAAAATTTCCTCCCAACTTTTAAATTCACAGCGGGGGTGGGAGGGGGGGGGGGGGGGGGGGGCCCGCGGGGCCGAACACAGAAAAGCTCTATTTTAAAAAACACGGATAAATTTTCCCCAAAGGACTTAGTTGAAAACCTTTGGTAGTGGAATATCTTTTTTTTAAAACAGTTTGCTTTTGGGAAATTTTTCCCTGGATATTGGGCAGTTAAAACTTAAAATTGGGATAAAATCATTTTTTTGTAATCCCAGGTCTTTTTTTAAAGCTCCCAAAACCCCACTTTTATTATCAGTATACATTTTAAATTGGTTGTTCAATTTTCCCCAGTACACTGGGGATGTTGATTATCCACCTTGCAAAAAAAATTTAAAAACCAGCAATCTTGTATTTACCCAAGGTTGTTTTTTTCCCCAAAAATCCCGTGTATCTTTCAAAAACATCACGTTACGTTTTTTTTTTGCCCTTTTGCGCACCAGCCTGTTCATTGACGCAGATCTACGTAAATTTTTAAAACAGAAATTTCTATATTCACCACAGGTAAATTGAAAAAGGTGAAAAAAATACGTTTATTATAAAAAAACATAACAGTTACGTTTTTTTTTTTTTGCTTTTGCGAAACCAGCCTGTTCTTGTTTTGCAGCATCTACGAAAATTTTTAAAAACGGGAAATTTTCTATTTTCCCAAGGGGGAATTAAAAAGGTGAAAAAAATTTCAGTTTATTATATCAAAACAAAAGTTACGTTTTTTTTGGCCTTTTGGGGCACCCAGCACTGTTTTTGACCCCAAGCTTACTTAAATTTTAAAAAACAGCAATTTTATATTCCCCACAGGTAAATTTAAAAGGGGGCAAAAAATACATTTAATTATATCAAAACATAACATTTTACGTTTTTTTTGATTTTTGCGCCCCCAGCCGGTTCATTGTCGCAGCATTTTTTTTTAAAATTTTTAAAAATGCAATTCTTTATTCACCAAAGGTAAATTTAAAAAAGGGTTTGCAAAAATACAGTTTATTATATCAAAACTTTAACAGTTCCCGTGTTTTTTGACTTTTGCGAAACCCAGCACTGTTCATTGACGAAAGCATCTACGAAAAATCTTAAAACGGGCCCAATTTCTATATTCACCCAAGGGTAAATTTAAAAGGGTGAAAAAAAAATACAGTTTTTTATTTTCAAAACAAAACATTTTTAGTTTTTTTTTTAAACTTTTGGCCCCTTCAGCTTGTTAAATTGAGTACCCTTTCCTACGTAAATTTTAAAAAACAGCAATTTTATTAAACCACAGGTAAATTTTAAAAGGTGAAAAAAATTAACCGTTTATTATATCAAAACTTAACATTTTAGGGGTTTTTTTTTAAATTTTGCACCCCCAGCATGTTCATTAAACGCAGCATTACGTAAATTTTAAAAACAGAATTCTATATTCACCACAGGGGGATTAAAAGGGTGAAAAAAAATCCCGTTTATTTTATAAAAACATAACGTTACGTTTTTTTTTGACTTTTGCGCACCCAGCATGTTCTTTGACGCGCATCTACTTTTAAATTTTTAAAAACAGCAATTCTATTTTTAACCAAGGGGTAAATTGAAAGGTGAAAAAAATCCCGTTTATTATACCCAAAACATAACATTTACGTTTTTTTTGACTTTTGCGCACCCGGGCCCCTGTTCATTAAAGAAAAGCATCTACTTTAAATTTTAAAAACCAGAAAATTCTATATTTCCCCAAGGTAAATTTGGAAAGGTGAAAAAAAAATTACAGTTTTATTATATAAAAAACTTTAAAAACATTTAAACGTGTTTTTGACTTTTGCGCACCCGGCATGTTCATTGACGCGATTACGTAAATCTTAAAAAGCAATTCTTTATTCCCCACAGGTGAATTGAAAGGTGCAAAAAAAACATTTTTTTATATCAAAAACATAACAGTTACGTTTTTTTTTGACTTTGGCCCCCAGCACTGTTCATTGCGAGAATCAAAGTAAATTTTTAAAACAGCAATTTATATTCCCCAAAGGGAAAATTGAAAGGTAAAAAAAAAAATACGGGGTTTTTTATAAAAAAACTTACATTTACGTTTTTTTTTGACTTTTGCGCACCCGGGCACTGTTCATTGGCAGTTTCTACGTAAATTTTTAAAACACCCAATTTATTTTCACCACGGTGAATTAAAAGGTGAAAAAAAATAAGTTTATTATATAAAAAACAAAAACTTTTACGTTTTTTTTGACTTTTGGACCCAGCACGTTCATTGACCCCAAATTTAGTAAACCCTTAAAACCCAGCAATTCATATTCCCCCACGGGTTGAATTGAAAGGTGAAAAAAAAATTAGTTTATTATCCCAAAAAGATAAAAATACGTTTTTTTTTGGACTTTTCCCCAGTCCGTTTTGTTGATAGACCCCTTGCAGTTAAATTTAAAATCCAGCAATTTTTTTTTGATTAGGGGGATTTGAGAATAGCTGTGATTTCCCGGTCTTTTAAAAAGAGATTTTCCCAAAAAACCTATTCCATCCCTTTCAAAAAAAAAATTTTTTTATTTTCTGAACATGGAGCGAAATGAGGGGTAAGGAGCAAAGGGGGGGGTAGCACATGGAGGAAGAGGTACGGAAAAAAAAAGGTTTGGTTTTTTCCCTTCCCGGGTTGGTTTTGGAAGGGACCCCAAACCCCGCATGCCAGGGATTGTCAGTTGCAGGCCCGTCAGGCCGGGTCATCGCTGGGTCGGGCCCGTTTTTTCAGTAAGCCCGCGTGGGCCAAATCTGCCCTTAAAGGTTTTTTAATGAAAACCTGCATCCAGCAGTCTTACCTCCTCGTTTGAAAGTAAAAGCCACAAATTTTCGTCATCAGCATAATCAGCACCCTTTCCAAAACATGAAGAGCCCAAATGAAATTTGTGTACCCCCCAAACTGGGGGAAAACCTTTGTCTGAAGACCTCTTTTGATGAAAAAATGGGGTTTGGGGTCGAAGGATTTTAAAAAGATCAAGGGATGATTTAGTCTGCTTGAGCCCATTTAAATGATCCCCCCCATCAGAGGGGGTTTAAAAGGGAAAGTCGGTCAATGGGCCCAAAAATTTCCCGGGGGGGTCGGCAACGCCTTGCAGTCCCCCTTTTGCTTGTAGCCCGCAGCTTCTGGATGAAAGGAAATTTCAGGACGCCCAAAGTCCCCTGTGTTGATGATGATGTGATGATACATTGCGGTTCCATCTTGTTTTTTTGCGGGAATTTGCTTGCGACCCGCTTCACGGGTGGACGGGGAGGAAGACTTTGGGGGGTTAGTTCAATAGGGGGCCCGCCAAAAAAGGGAAAAGAGGGCGGCCCAAAGAAGCCGCTGATATGTTTCCCGGCCCAGCCACGGTCAGGGGAAAAACCCCCGCTCCCCCTTTAAATCCCCGTCAAAAAGGCCCAGGAAACCTCCAAGCTGGGCCTTTCTTTGAGCAACCCTCTGATTCACCCAGCGATGTCATAGGGCCGCCTTTCCCGAAAGCTTAAGTAGAGGAAAGGGAACCTTAAGTGGTTAACCACCCCCCAAAAAGGGTTTTGTCACTTTGAAAGCGAAATGCATAGTTGAAAATGGAGGGAACACTTGGGCCCAAAAAAGGGCCCAAAGCCCGAGGGCCGGACCTCCAACCACTGTCACACCCTCGGGTCTCCCCCTTTTCCCCCTTTCCTCCCACCCCAAAAAAGCGTTCCTCAGCTGCCCATGTTCTCTGAGTCATGATCAGGGATAGCCTCCGCTTCAGCCTCCCCCGTCGCCCGAGTCCACCACACCACCCAGAGGACCCATCCTTTCCCCTTCTTTCCCTTCCCCCAGTTTGGGCGACCTGCACCCCGGTTTCAACGGCCAGTCTAGCAGCCAGCCCTTTTGTTTCCAGGTTTGGGAGGAAAAAAACACTTTAACCCCAAACCATCCCAAAGCCAAAAGCCGAACGGCGGCAAATTTTCCAAGGGTTTTTTGGGCCCTTTGGGAAAAATTGCCTTTTTCCCTCTGGTGGACCAGATGGGTTCCCACGCAGGCCCCGCTTGCCCCAATTAAAAGATGCCGAAACAGGCATTTCTTTGCCCAAAAAAAAGCCCTCCCTCCCCGGGGCCCGCCAGTTTTCATCCCAAAAAATTTTAGCGCCTTGTCTGCATCTGTTTCCCCCGGGAAAAATTTCCCTCTCACCACCGGGCACTTGGGCTAGAAGCCAAAGGCCCAAGGGCCGCTATATCTCTTTGGGGGGGGGGGGACGCTCACTGGGTGAGCTGGGTGGATGTCTCTGGGGGGTGACGGTGGCTCTCAGGTCGGGCAAGCCCCTTCAAAACCCGGGTTGGGTTTAGGGCTCTTTCCCCCAAGGGGCCTTGGTGGGATCCCCGTGCCAGAGACACCAGGCCAAATGTTGAAATTAAACTGCCTTGGAGGGCCCTCACACACGGTCAGGAGTGTGGGGCGGCCCAAAGCAACGAGACCCAGCGCGGCGGGGTGTCAAAAAAATTGTGCCAGGCCCGGTGGTTTTTGGGGGATAAAGGGGGAAATTTTTGGCCGCCCTTAAGGAAACGGGAGGCTTTGGGGCACATCCCCTTTCCTGGCAATGTATGAAAACCTTTTGTCCAGAAATTTCTAAAAAAGCTACCCGGGGGCCGGACTGTGCTGAAGAAGGGGTCGAGGTCCCGAGTTCGCACTTCCCCCCGGGTTGAAACTTTCTTCGTCCCGGGCCCGGGTGCGTTGCGGGTCAGTCGGCCCCCCCCGTCAACCGTCTCATTGTTGAAGTGGCAACCGCTGGAATTCCCCCCTCCACATGCTCCAGCGGTTGTGGGGGGCCCGCAGCGCAATGCCATTTCGGGGTACGAAAATTTACAAAATGGGCCCGAAAAAGCAGGGGGTACGGACTCGGGGTGTTGAACCCACCGAGAGGTGGAGGGGAAGTGAAAAAGCCTGCACCCTCCTTGCCAGTTTTGAAGAAGCCCCCAAAAAGGTCAGTGCGGACAAAGCCCTTTCAGCTTTAGCATTGGGTGATTTTTAGTTTTTGGAACGAAACGTTGGACACTCTGAAACAAGGGGCCCGCCGCACGGAGGAGGGGAGGGCGGACCCCAGATGCGGAAAACGGAGCCTTTTTCTCCCTTCAAAAAACCCCAAGGCCCGACAGTTTCACAATTTCATTTTGGGCTTATTAGGAAATGGTTTTGGGGTTTCCAAAAGCTAGTGCAAAAATGGGCATCGCTTCAGGGTGCCCTCATTCAGGGGAAGTCAGGGGTGTTTTTGAAAAAATGTTTGGGGGGGCAGCGGAAGGAGGGGAGGAGGGGGGGTTTTTCCTGCAACGATGTTTTCCCACGTCCCCCGCCCTTTTAAAGGGTTGGGGTGAATTTTAGGCGGGGGGAGGAAGATGGGAAGATAGTTTTCTAGTGCCCTCGACCCAGAGGCTTGGGAAAACAAGGCTCCCTCTCTACTTAGTGCTTGGATGTCCATTTCCCCCAAAAATGATCCTCGCCCCTTAAAAGGCCCTCAAAATGAACAAAGTTCTGGGTGGCCACCCACCAGGATCCCCGGGACAAAACAAAAAAACAGCACTTTCCTTTCCCCCACCCAAAAAAGGAGTAAAATTTCAGGGGGAAAAGGAGACCTTGTTATTTTTTCAACTGGAGACATCTTTTTGCGTCTGCCCTTTACGTTCCCCCAAAAGAACGGTTGGAAAAAACCCTCAGCGACGTGAAGCAGTAGAGTGCCCAAATAGGCGGGAGTTGGGGCAGCAGGCAAGGGGGGAGAAGCCTAATGGGTGACCCCTTGGCAATCTTTTGGGGTTTTCCACCTCACCAAAAGCTGCAATGCCGGGAAAACCCTCCAAACACCCCAGAGATCAGCTTAAGATCATGGTGCAAGACTTTTTCTGGGGTCTCAACCCGTGTTTTTTCATGTTTTTCCGGGCCCAATAGCTTTGGGTATCCAAAATGGAAAGAATGGCCCCCCGAGCTGGCTGTCACGATTGAGGTTGTTTCCTTTCCCGCAGCCCGGGGTATATTGGGGCGGACCTTCAGCACAGGTGGAGGAGTCATTACAGGGCAAAAGCATCGGCTTTCCACAAAAATAATGTGGGTCGTTTGACTTTCATCAAGTTTAATCAGGCATGGGGTCTTGATGGGTGTTGTGGCCCCAAATTCCGAGGTCCCGAAATTTTTTTTCCAGTCTACTTCACATTTCCCTTTTTAAACAGAAAAGGTTTCCTTTTTGGGAAAAATTTTTTTTTTTAAAAAGTCATTTCTTACTGCGAGTTTTTTTTTCTCTTTTCCCCAAAAGGGTTTATTTTGCTTTGGGTTTTTTTTGTGAGGAGCGTAAAAGACAGGGAAGGTTTTTATGGACAAACACCGAAATTTCCCTTTAATCAAAAATTTTCTTTAAAAAGTTTTTTCATTGTCAATTTGGGGTTTTTAGGTCATGTTGCTGTGAGATACAGCAATAATCAAAGGTTTTGGACAGAAATGTGATTCTTTAATGGGTTTTCCCTCACAATTTTTAATAGTGGTGAGAAGTTTAAAATTTTTTAATTTTTTTTGGGGGCATTTTTGCTGTGAGATACAGCAATAATATGGTCCTTTTTAACCCGAAATGTGGCTTCTAAGTGGCAAATTTTTCCCTCACAATTTTTTAAAGTTGGGTGAGAAATCTTTTTTTTAATTTTTTGGGTCCCTGTGCTTTGAAAAGCAAACAATTTCTACGGTTCCCATTATTTAAAAAAAAGTTTTTTTTCTAACAGACATTTTTTTCTTCACAATTGGGCCAAAAATGGGTTTAAGGGGCATGCTTTGAAAATTTTTTGGGGGGATTTTGGGTGTGGGCTTTCGCCCATAAATACAGGCCTATTTTAAAAAAATTTTTGTTTCTAAAAAACATTTTTTCTTCACAAATTTCCAAAGTCCCTCAAAAAGGGGCATGCTTTGAAATTTTTGGGGGGGATTTTGCTTTTGACATGCAGCTTATACAGGTTCCCATTCTAAAAAATGTTGTTTCTAACAGCATTTGTTTTCACAATTGAAAAAAAGAAAAGGCTCAAGGGGCATGCTTTGAATTTTTGGGGGCATTTTGCTGTGACATGCAGCCCTTTTCTACAGGTCCTATTCCCAAAAAATGTTGTTTCTAACAGAAATTTTTTCTTCCAATTGTCCAAAAAGGGGCTCAAGGGTGTTTGGGGCTGTCGAAAAAAGGAAAAAGGGAGGACACTGTTAATGGGGAAACCTATTGCAAAATGGGGCTTGTTTTTGCAAGATCTTTTAAAATAGCTATCAATCCGGGATTGAGACAACCCATTTTAAAACAATGGAAAAAAAAAAACAAAGAATGGTGGGATTCCTTTCCCATTTTAAAATGTGTTTTCTAGAATTTAAAAGTACTAAAAAAATTGGGATGTACAAAAAAGCTGGGTTAAAAAAAATTTCCCCTTTAATTGTACAAGGGAGGTACAGGAAAACTTGAAACCCGGGTGTAGGTTATTCAGAGGACATGGGTATGGAGCACGGCAGAGAAAAAAAGTACAGAGAAACCCTTTTTCCCCCAGCACGGGTTTAGTAAAAAGAGAAAAAGAATGCCAAGATTAAAGGGGACCTTGGGGTTTTTAACAGGAGCGGTTTAACCACCAGTATTTCCAAGTTTTAACTAAAAAAGGTCAAAAACTCATATGGGAAAGGGGGAAGCGCTTCCCAGGTATTGACTGTGTCGAGGGAAAGGGTGGGGGTTTCTCACACTTCGCTTTTTTTGCACCCCTTTCTTCAGCACGACAGTTTTCGTTTTCTGGGGCATCAGGGCATTTTTTAAATTTGGGGTTAATAGATGACCGGGGCGCCCCGCCTGGGCTTTCACCCCACCCACTGTAACTCCGGGCCCTGGGTCATGCTGTGGCCCAGGACGGTATGGTTTAATTTTCCCGTGAAAATAAAAAAAGGTGGTTTAAAGACTCCTTTTTCCGGCACTTTTTAAAAATTTTGGGGGTCATGCCCGGTTTTTTAGGGGGTAAAGTGTGGGCCCCGGAAGGTATAGTCAATGTCCCCGTTTTAACTAAAAAAGGTGGTTGAAAGACTCCTTTTTTCCCGGAAATTTTTTTTAAAAGTGGGGGGCAAAGCAGGTTTGGGGCTCATTTGTGGCCCCGGGCAGGTTTTAGTTTAATGTCCAGTTAAAATAAAATGGTGGGTTTAAAGATCCCTTTTTTTGGCACCCTTTTTTAATTGGGGGGGGGCATGCAGGTTTGGGGGGTCATGCTGTGGGGCCCAGGAAGGTATAGTCAATGTCCAGTTCAACTAAAATGGTGGTTGAAAGATCCTTTTTTCCGGCACTTTTTAAATGTGGGGGTCATGCGGGTTTTTGGGGCTCTGCTGGGGCCCCAGGAAGGTATAGTAAATGCCCAGTTGAAACAAAAATGGGGGTTGAAAGACCCTTTTTACGGCATTTTTTAAAATGTGGGGGTATGCGGGTTTTGGGGTCAGCTGCGTTTTGGAAAGGGTATTCAATGCCAGTTAAAGTAACTGATTTTTTAAATTTTTCTGCCTTCTGGCACTTTTTAATTTGTGGTGTGGGTTTAAGGGGTCAGGCGTGGTCAAGAAGGGGTAGTAAATGGTTGGGGACTTTTTTTCTGTGCTTTAATAACTAAGTGTTTTGCCAAAAGATGTGACGTACCCTTTTGACTGTTTGGATGTTAATTTTTAGTTTCCCAGCCTTGTTTGGGTTTAAAAATGAAGGTGTTGTTGCTCCCCATAGATTTTAAAGGGTATGCGCTTAAATCGATGCTCACTATCGAAAAACTTATCGTAGCGGCCGCTATCGACTATCGTTCGTTTCTCGATACCCCAACGCAATCGCTCACACTATTTATATTCTGCCAATGGTTGTTCATGCTTAAATTTTTGTATGCTCTATAATATTGCCTTTTCTGTTGCCTCTGGGTGTGCTATAGAATTATGGAAAAAATCTCTTATTCTGGGTGTGTGTCCCATAAGGTAGGTTCAAGCACAGGTTTTGGTCTTTTTTCAGCGATTTGTATTTTGATATGCTAAAAAAAACCAACTGAAACCCTGGTGTGTACCCCTTAATAGAAAATCTGTGTTGTTGTCAAACCCAAACACAAATTTTTATGTTTTTTCCTACCCTGAAAACTGTTTGGCTTTTTATAAAATGTTCTTTTCCCGGGGACGCCTCAGTTCCCCACAGCACCATATCCCCAATGTAATGGACTGCCAAGAATCAGAAATTGTGCAAAACAGCGGTGGGGTGGGGTATAGCAAAGTGAAAATGCTGTCGGATTTTGGACGGATTTTTCACTTAGCTGTGTGGATCTATCCTAAGGCAGACATCTTTGAGCTGTCTGGAAAACCTAAAATTAAAGATGGAGTCTGCAGAAAAACTGGAGAAAAATGCAACATACAAGTTATAAAATTTCCACATGCAGACATAAGGTAGCTTATCCTCGAAGGTTTGCTAAAATGCTAACAGCCATTTAGGTAACTCTATAGGTGATTTGGAGCTTGGCTTCAAACACAAGTTTATACCATGAAGATATGTTAATAAATGTATAATCATAGAATTTTGGATTTATTTATTTAGATAAAGTAGAAAAAAAGGTTATGATGTGCAATGGTTGACATTCATTTTATGTTACATTATTGATATGTTGAAGCATTACTTCCACCACTGACATTAAAGGGCATGGAGCTATATTCTATTGATTTTTTTTTATATATAAATCAAAAGGTTTTAAATGTTTTTCCGGTTTTCCCAAATGTATCATTTTTTGTAAAATCAAGACCAGAGATGAGAAAGTGTTTTAAAGCAGAAAAAAGGACAAAAATGATGCTTTATATGGCTTTAAGGGTTGTTCACTTTAGACAATCTCTTTTTTTTAATAGTTTACCCAGATAGCAAGTGGGCCACAGCTTGTTCCACTGCTGAGATCTCAAACAATTAACTGTAAAATGTATGGGAGTCCAGAAACTGTTCTGCTTTCCTGGAGCGCCATCACAGGTTAAACTAAGTATTACCCTTTGGGAAAGGTGGCTGTCGAAACGCACGGGTGTATGGGGTGGGATGGGTTGATTTCATGTGACATACCTCCTCTTTTGGAGTAAATTATTTGAATTTTGGGTTGAAATGTGGTGTATATAAAAACTATTGTTTTATTATTATGTTAGGGTGACATTGTTATTACCGTATGTACTTTATAATGATATACAACTATTATTTCTCTATAATCACTAGATTCAATATTCCTTTTTATTTCTATATGTTTCTTCACATCACTTTGCACATATTTAATGTATTATTTTATACCATTGCTTTTTACTTTGCAATCCCTATTCTTGTAAATTATGCCATTCTAGTTTTGATTGTTTTTAATTTGTTTCAGTGAATGTGACAAAACTTAGCTATTTGTCTTATGAGTATTATTCTTTTAAAAATTGGACTTTATTTATTAGATACTATGTATGTCATTATTTTCTTATTGGTATATAAATTAAGTATAACAATGGCATAAAACATAGGTCAAATTGTGTAATGCATGGATGTGTTGGGTGAAAATGAGTGAAATGCACTACAGTGTATGTTAAGGAAAAGTTTCCAAACAGTATTTGAAACAGGTTTAATACATTACATATCCTCTTTAAAGTATAAAAGGCCTTATGTTCAAGTTATGCTGACAGTTTATATTAATAGTGAAACCATGAGACCAGCTTTATGGTGGCCACACATGTGATCTGACAGACTGGAACTTATATTAATAAGAATGTTCAAAAAAGTTATATAAAAGGGGACATCTTAGTCACAGCTGTTAAGACCAAATTGTTGTAATGTGCTTGGCCCAAATTTTTCCTCATGTGGGGTTTTTGATGACTC
>JAODAL010028845.1:0-52655 GCA_025379985.1 Phyllomedusa bahiana | reverse complement strand
GAGTCATATACACCTTAACAGCATTTCAACATGTTCTCAAAGTTATTTAGAGTAGCTGATATATGCAGGCATTGGCAGTCCTAGAAATTAAGTTAGCTACTCTTCCTGGGCATGATGTTCTAATACAACTAGTTCATGTTCTTTATCTTCTTGGCACAAATATTATTTATACATAAACAATGTTGGAAGTATCTAGGGCTGGCACTGTTCCTTACAAAATCCAGTTTGTGTTGTAATATGACAATAAATCACCGGCCTCATTCATCCTCATTGTATTTTATAGGTGTCTTATTTTATGTAATTCAACCACATATCCATCACCCTTCCCGTAAAGCAGCTACAGTATGACTTAATCAGGTCAGTTGTATAAGCATCCTCCAAACTCCCACATCACTAGCTAAATCAAAATGAATAAAAAGTTCATTCGATATTCTGAAACTGTAGAATATTTGTTAGAACAGAAGAAGATTGCTATGTTTCATACTTCAAGTACGTTTGTTGAGATGAAGCTTTTTGTTCATTTACTAAGCACTTGTTTTGTGTTTGTTCCATAGCCGCAGACTATTCAGGAGACGTTCCAGAGGACACTGCAGTATTATGCACACCAGCTGATTGGGTAAGGGCAAACTTGATAGATTATTAAGAACCAACCATTTAAAAGATCCTTCAATCTGGATACCGCTAAATGTTTATTATCACTATTTTTGTTGTTTAGCACAAAGCACTATAAAACCAGGGATGGATTATGGGGAGGACAAAATGGCCAGGTACCTTGGGGCCTTCATTACCTTCAGGATCTATGGGGTCTAACACTACCTAGCATAAAGACGATATCAGTCCAAATATATCCAAATATTGCTTCATGTTAAACTTTCATATAACCCATACAATCTCCGGGTTTTAAACATAAGTTATAGCAAATATAGAAACCTGTGATCCATGGATAAAAGTCTCTATGGCATTAAAGCAATGTGTGACACGAGTCCATAGCCGTAGTACAAACTTACAACATCGCGGAGGAGGTAGTTACATGGTCCAAAAAAACATCCAAGCGCCAAAGGGGACTTTTTCGGGGGGGAAACATCTCCTTCCTTAGCCCGGCCCGAAACATTGGAACAAACCCTTTCCCACTACGTAGTTTAATTTTGGGGGGAAACGGAAAAAAAACCCCCCCTTTCAGTCCATTCCTGTGCCACAGGGGAAATAATTGCCTTTGATTCATAGCGGTCCAACTCATTTGAAAAAGGCTAACACTTTTGGGCCAGCCCTGTTTTAAACGTTTTTTCTTCCATTTCCCCCCCTTACCAAAAAATTTTAAGTTTAGGCAGTCAATGTTTTACAAAAAATTTTGGAGTATACACTGTTCATCACTGAGACCCCCCGTTTTCATTGCACCCATAGCGAGCCAAAATTTAAAAAAAATTGAATAAAAAAACCCAAAAACATCCTTTTTGGAGGGTTTTTGGTGCAAAACGTTTTTGGGGGAATGAAAAAAACCCTTTGAAAGATCATTAAAGCCATACTCCCCAGTTTAAAATTTTTTTTGGGGCAGACGGGATTTTCAAGAATCCCAAAAAGTATTTCACATGGTTAAAAAAGTCTGACTTTGGTTTTGAAAGAAGTTGACCAAAACTTTTTAAGGGTGTTTGAGCATCTGTAAAGACCCCCCTCATTCTTTTCCATTCATTTTATATAAAACCCGCTGCATTTACCTTTAAAATTTTTTAATAGGTTTTAAACAATGGGGCCCTTTATGCTTTAAAAACCCTAGCAGTAAGATTTGCCTTTTTGGCCCTTACCCCAAACCAATCAGAGTTCAACTTTAAATTTTTCTTTATAGTGCCTGGAAAAATAAAAGTTTGAGCTCTGATTGGTTTTGCTTTTGGGCAACAAAGAAAGTCTTATCCCAAAGCAGTTTTCTTCCCATAAGGCAAAAAGGGCCCATACCCCAATACATCGGGAAAAATTTAATGTAAAAATAAAAAGTAAAAAACTGTAGGGTTGCTTATTCATCAAAGGACGTAAAATTTCTTAAAAAATTTTATAGCAAAAGTTTAAAATGACCTTGGGGGGGCCCTCTATTGCATAGACCACCCGGGGTTTTGCACTCATTTACAAGTTTTTGTTGGGGAAACCCTTAAAAAATAAACCTTAATTTCATTATGTTTGCTCTACAATCCCCCTAAAAAAACACAGGCTCAACAAACCTGGGTTTCCCAGTCAGCAGGGCCCCCCGATGCCTGTGAAAAAACCCAATTGGGGAAAAAAAACCTTGCCCCTCTCACAAGAGGATAACTTTTTTTTAATAAAAAAATTTTTGGCGATAAAAAACTTTTCCATGATTTTTAGAAATTTTAAAAAATATTAGAAAATAAAAAAAAATTTGGTAAAAATAAAAAAAAAAAAAAAAAAAGACCCCCCCCCAACGCTACCCAACCAAGTGGAAGCCATACCAAGGTTTCACAAAGCAAAAAGTGCAATATCAAGTTTAAACACTTTTGGTAAATGTTTTAAAAATTTAAAACAAAACAAAAAAAAAAAATTTAAAAGGGTTTAAACTATTGAAAATAAATTGAAAAAAGGAAATTATAAAACAATTCACCACTTTTGGCCCTGCCAATGTCAGGTCGGTTTTAAGACAGAAATTTTTGCCCCCCTTTTGGCACTAGAAAAGAGGCCCCTTTGATACTTTTCTTTGGGGAAAGGGTAAAAAACCGCTTTTTAGTTAAAAAAACCCAGCTAAAAGGTTTTTATTTAAAGCTTGAAAGAAAAAGGCCCAACCCTAAAGGGGTCTGGTAGGGCTGAAAAACCCCCAGATAGAAATTTTTCCCCTTCAAAATGATTTTAAAAATTTGGGGAAAAAAAAAAATTGTGCCCAAAAATTGCTTACATTTTTTTAATTTTTGTTAAATATATTTTAACCATTTATTGGTCCTAAATTTTTGCCTTTTCCCTTTCTTCTGGTATGTTTCAGGGCCCAGTTTTAAAATCCTTCCACTCTTTAGAAAGAGGGTCATGGTAAATCTGGCTTTCTATGTTTTTATAAATTGTAACTTTAAAAAGCATTAATAAAAAATTTTTAAAATAGAAATATAAAAAGTTTTGTTTAAAGGTTTAAAATTTAAATTTTTCTTTTGGGTTTCCGTAGAAAAATTTTTTTAATTTGTTAAACAAGACCCCCAAGAAAAAATTTTTCACAGAAAATTTCGATTTTTTTAAAAAAAAACTAAAATTGAGAACCCCCAAAAAAAAAGAAAAATTTTGGGAGAGTTTTTTAAAAAAAAGGAAAAAGATTTGGAAAAACGGTTTCAATTGAAAAATTAAAACCTTTTATAAAAAACCACTGTAAAATCTTTTTGATGCCTCACAAAAGTTTACCCGCTTTTCAGGCCCCATTTTCCTTGGATTGGGGGCAGGGCCCTTAAAATTAAGGGTGCCCGGCTCTAACAATCTTTTTTTCCGGAAGGGTATTTAGATATAGAAACAAGGCAATGAACCCTGAAGTTTGCCCTTTTTGGTTATAACTTTTCCCCTTTTTCCCTTTATAATGTCGGCCCAAATGACAAATATAAAAAATTTTGGTTGTAAAGGGGCCCACTATTTCTACAAAAATTTTGTAACATATAACAAAGGGGGGAAAATTTGTAAGAAAGTTACCCTTAAATAAGGATTAGACGGAGACCCAAAAGTTTAAATTTTGGATTTTTTTTAATTTTGAAAAGTGCAAAGAGAAAAAGGGAGGGGGGCAAAAATTTATGCCAGATTTTAATTAAATTTAAACCCCCCAAAATTAAAATTATTTTTAAAATTTACAGGCAGGGAAACCCAAATGTGGCAAAAAAGAACAGAAATCTTTAACTTGTTTTGTGAAAATACATCATTTGAAAAATTTTACTTTAATTTTTTTAAATTTTTTATTTTTTTAGGAAAATTTTTAAATTAAACTTAAAATTTGCCTTTTGCAATATACAATTAAAAAATTTTAAAAAGCAGAAAAATTCCCACTCAAGATAAAAGGGAAAACAGTACCAAGGGCCAAAATTTTTACAATTTTCATGGGATTTACCCCAGAGAGCCCCACCCCCCCTTTCCCCCAGGGCCCAATTTTGGGGGAAATTTTGGGTTATGATAGCATTCTAAAGGGTCTTTCTTTCATCTTTTTAAAATTTTGGGGGAACCCCCCTTTGTACTTACAGCTCGGAAAAAATTAAGAGATCCCCTGCACAGTTTTCAAAAAATTTTCACATCCCCTTCATGCCCTGACAGCCATTCCCATTCCAGTGTCATTGAATTCCCAACCAAAGCCCCACCCCCCATTCTCCCAAAAGGTCCCTGCTGATTAGGTGATCCCTGAACCAAAACTTATTTAATAAAGGGAAAAGTAAAAAAAAAACACAAACTGTAGTCTTCACAACCTCAAGCATTTGGGACAACCCTGGATGGCAAAACAAGTCCCTAGGAATAGGCCAAAAATAAATTTTAAAATGAAAAAATAGTTTTTAAACCGCCAAAGGGGATTGAAAAAAAAAACTTTTCCCTGACTTAAAACATTAGCCCTTAAATTGTTTTTTAAAAAAAATTAAAATTTTTTTCTTTGTTTCTTTTAAAAAGTCGGGACGGGCCTGGGTTTTTGTTATTTTTTTTTGAAGATTTTCTTTTAAAATCCCAAAACAAAAAACAAATGTTTTCCCTTTTGAATTTCGGAGAAAAATTTTACATTTTTCTCAAAAATACATACCATTGAAGAAAAAAAATCTGGGGAAACTAAATTTTTTTTGCAGGGGGCCCTCTTTTTTTTTTTCCAGACCCTGTAAAAGGGTAAACTTTGTAATAGAAAAGATGCCGGACATGTCAAAAATACCGATGTTAGCCCAAACCAGATCCCATTCCTTCATAGACAGTGTTTTGGAGTTTTTTCCCAAATTTACCCATCCCGGGTTTACCAGTTGGTAGAGAGATGCCTAAGATGCAGCTTAAAGGGGGGGAAAAACTGATTCCTCTGAAGAAGATGGGGGCCCCATAAAAGACATTTTTTTCAATTTTCAGGGTTGGGTGCCCCCTTTTTGGGTCCAAAGAAAGGGACAGGGTTTGAGGATTGCCTTAGTTCCCAGGACAGCTTTTGCATATTTACCCATGGAGCTTTGGGCCCAAAAATTTAAGTCTTCAACCACTGTTCTCTTTGGGTGCCCCCCAAATTAAAAAGGTCAAAATAGTTAATTTATAACCTTTTCATAAAAATTTTTGTTTTAAGGGGGCAAAAAAACCCAGACCCAAAAGCACCTTAAAAAAAGATTTCTTCTGCTGGACTTTTTAAGACCCCTTTTTTGTCCCCACTTCCCGGGACCCAACAAGGACCCCAAATTCCATATGGGGCGTTCGGGGTAAATTTTTTTTTTGGTGTAAGAGAATTGAGGGATGCAGTACCCTTCGGGGAAACCCCCTAAGATCTAGGGGGGGGAAATGTGTGGCTACCATTTTTCCCTTTCCCCCCTGCATCCTGCTTCTTCAGAGCCCTTTCAATTTGGGTCTTTTAGTTGGGGTTTGGGGAGTTTTTCACCCATTCTGATTCCCCTTGGGGGAAAAAGTACAGGTTTCCCCTGGCTCTTTGGCAAAAAAAACCCTATTTTTTTTTTGAAACCCTTTTTGCATATTTTTTGGGATCCAAAAGGGGAAAGGTTTTGGGTTTAGCGGGGGGCCCATCCCCTTTTAAAGGAGTGGGTCTGCAATACTTTGAAATCCTTATGTGTTTTTTTTTGTGTGGACCCAAATTGAAACCAATTTGGGTGAAGGCACGTATTAGGGCTTAAAAAAAAAAAAAAAAAATTTTCAAGTCCCATCCTCAATCCCTGATCATTTATATAAAAATTTTTAAACAAAATTTGAACTTTTTCTAAATCATTCCCTGTGCTTCACAAATAAGCTGTAAAGTTTTCCCAAATTTATTTTAAAATTTTTTCACCCTTTTGTTTTTTTTAGGGAAATGTTACAGCTTTTTTTATTGTCTTCTTTTCCTTTTTTTGGCTGCTGTTTAGAAACAGTTTTTGTTAAAAAGAAAAAAAACTCACCAAAATTTGAAATAAAGAGAGACTCATTGATGGGAAATTTTCTGGAGCAAAGAAATTTTTTTTTACAATATAAATAACTCCCAAAAAAACCCCCTTACTTTTTCTGGAGCAAATAATCAAAAGGGTTAAAAAACCCAAAGAAAAATTTTATTTTTTTAGAAAATTTAAATTTTAAGAGTCATAAAGGGGAAAAAATTCCCATTGTTTTGTGAAAATCAAGTGACCTACCAATAAATTTAAAGGGTTGGGCCCCAGCCCAACTTACTGAAATTGAGTTTTTAATCTTTTTGTTTTGGAAAGAAGCAAGGAGACTTAAAAACCTTTGGGAGAAAACGGGACAAACCCCCAAAAGGGAAAGACCCAAAATTTGGGGAGATGAAGGGAGAAAATAAAAGATCAAGGAAGGCAAAAAAAAACTTTAAATTTTTTAAACTTTTCTTTGGGTTTTTGACGGGGAAGGTTTAAAGTAAAAAATATTTGTCTGCCCTTTCCGAGCACCAAGTTTTCAATTATCCTTTCATTTCCAAACCAAATTTTTTTTTTTCATTTAATAAAGGGCTCTCAACACTGCCCGGGCCCACAGAGACCCGGGCCTGGGGATAGCTAAAAAAAAAAAAGTTCACCCCTGTAACCCAAAAAAAAAGAACAGAGATGTGAACCACATGAAAATGGGCCGGGGTTTGCAAATGAGGGAGCCTTTTTCTTTTTTCCCATTGCCCTTTTCCATTTTTTCCCTTTTTTTTCCCATCCATAATATCATTGTGTCTAAAAATTTTTGCTAAAAAGCACCATTTCCCATTGCTACAACTGGGGTCCTTTTGGGGCCCTCCCTTTAAAATATTTTTCCTATGGTATGTTTTTTATAAATTAAAAAATCTTTGAATTTCAGATGTTTTTAAAGGCCCTTTTTTGTTTTGTTATAATTGCAAACCCCTTTTTAATCTGGTTTTTCTAGGTCCAAAAAGGAAGCTAGGGGGGAAAAAAGAGCAGAAACAACATAAACACAACTGGAGCATAGTCCCAGGTTTTTTATTCATATACTCTTTTTTTAAAAAATTCCCCGAAATCCCACAAAAAACAATGTATTGGTTTGTTTTTTTTTCCCTCTAACTTCAACATATATTCCCCCCTCAGGGGCCCAACAGAAAATGGCCATAAAAAATGTCATAAAATTTGCTACTTTTTTTTACATTTTTTTTACGGGGTGCCTTTCCGATCTTCATACCCCTACTGCAATGAAAAGGGAAAAACAGGGCCCTTTCCCAAATTTTATAAAAAGGAAATAAAATTTACTTTTCATAGGTCACACAACAGAAACTTCCAAAATAATTTACTTTTGGAATTTCCTAAACCCCCAAAACCCCACCTTGTGTTTTTTTTAACTCCATCTTTTAACCAAGAATAGATAAAGAAAACCCCAAATTTAGGTTTTTTTTTGGCCTGCATGAAAAGGGGTAAATGGTCCTGTAAATTTAAACCCCCAAAGTGTAAAAAATTCTTTTTTTAAACCCAAAAAATTGGTAAAGAAAAGGGGTCCCCTGACAGCCAAAAACAGGCTTAAAAAATTTTTGTTTAAAATAAATACTCATAGTTTACGGGGCCCTTTTGATAGCATTAAAGGGGGTTGCTTTGACAATAAAAGACCTAAAAAATTATAGACGTGTGAGACTATTTGTCCCCCTTTTCCCCCTTTCCCCTGTTGTCGTTGATTTTAAACAGGGGTTGTGGCGGGCTCCTTTCCCTTTTCCAAAAACCCTTCTCACAAGCCTAGTTTGGGCCCCATTTTTTTGCCACGTCTCTTAGGTCCAGTTTACCCAACCCTCTCAATTTAGCCCTACCCTTTTTTTAAAACCCAAACCACGGAGGGAAACGGATTCAGAAGTACCTGATCATATCTCCCAAAAAATTTTTGCCCAACATAATCTTTTGGTCTGGGGCAACTAAAAAAAAAACCCAGGGGGGTAGAAAATTGATTAATTACACCCGGTTTTATGTCTCATATACCCCAAATTTGGGGTATCTCTGCCTTTGGGGGCCCAAATGCCAGAACTGAATCAGCCCCCCCGGGGTTTTGTCTGTTTTTTGGATCTGTCTTTGCCTCAAATTGTATCTTTTTGTGGGTATCCCCTGGTGGCTTTAAATTTACTTTAGACACCTGTCCCTTTTATGACTCTTTTTTTCCCAAAAATAAAAATTTTTTTCCCTTTTTGGAATCCGGTGCTTCTCCGGGGTTTCCCTTTTATTTATACCAAAAGGTTTTTTTTAAAACTCCTGTGTGCTTTTTGAGGTTTTTTTCCCTCGCCGGATCTTCTTGCTCCCGGCCCCTTCCCCTCCAGGTTTATACCCCTTTTGGGAAAGGTTTTTAGGGGCCCGGGTGTGCCCAAGGGTGTCTTTAACAGGCTCCTTTTATAAAAATTTTGGCAATGACAAAACTGAAAGGGGGCCCTCTAAATTTGCTCCCAAACCCTCCAGTCCAACAATATCTCCATTTTTGGGCCCCAATTTTTTTGTATTAAGCTATTATCAACCCGTTGCCTGACCCATTTTTCAATTGACCTTGGGGTTTTGGGAGTATCTGGGTAGTCTTCATAAACCCCTTTGGGTGGTTTTTTTTTTGGAAAAGCCCCTAAAAGAAATTTTTGGATTTTAGCTGCTGGGGCCTTTAAATTCTTGGTTTCCGGTTACTGTTAAGATTAGATTTGTTTTTTAAAGTTTTTTGGATTTTGGGTTTTTGGGTACTGACCCAAATAAAAGAAGATTTTGGATATTTAAAGTATAAAAAGGGGATTGTGAAATTTGTTGATATTTCCCTTTTTCCCGAGAACCCCCCCTGACGACCTTTATATTAAATCACTTCTATAGTTAAAGTCCCCAAACAATGGCTGTGTTTTCTATACCTAAGCACCTGGCCATCGCACCCATTTTTATTCCCACTTTTTTCCTGGGGCCCCAGAGGGCCCTTAAAATGTAGAAATTTTATTCACAAAAGCAAAAAAATACTTAATGTAAAAGTAAAAAATTTATAAACTAAAAAATTTTGTAAAACCCAAATTTTTGCCCAAAATTTTTTCCTGTAAAAGGGTTTCTGAAAAGAATGCCCCTTTTTAACCCTTTAAGTACCAGGCCTTAATTACCAGCTCCATTTTTAAGTTTTTGCCTCCCGCATTTAAAGTCATAACTTTTTTTTTATGACGTGACATAAAAAAGTGTCTTTCTGCATTTGTTTTTTTTAATTAATTTTTACATCATTCCCATTTCACTCTAAGTAACCTGTTAGATTAATGGTACAGGTTATTACAGTTGTGTGGATTCCTGATATGTGTAGTTTTTTTTGTGTAATGTATGCAAAAATAATTTTTTAATTTTTTTTATTATATTTATTTCTTTGGCTTTTTTCCCATTTTTTTAATGTTTTTTACTTTTTTTTTTTTCCCTTAAGGAATAACATTTTTACATTTTTTTTATACTTAGGATTGTTTTAGCTAGCCTCCCTGCTAATACATTACTTTCTGTGTCAGTATGACAAGGCTCAGTCAGGGCAGCACACAGTCCCGCCCCTTTACCAGACTCTCACCCCCAGTTTCGGCAGGGCATCCGCAAAAACCCCCTTGTTTTCTTTGAGTCTTTTGGGATACTGGGCCGAAAACATTCACCCCGGCCCCCCGTCAAAAGACAGTGGACGTCGTTAAGGGGTTTTTGTGATCAAAAATATTCACTACATTAGAGTTCATTTTTTCACAGCGCATAATTTATAGGATTTCTACACTTCTCTAGGCTTCCAGTTGGTGTGTAAAACTATGTTCACGTGGTGTTATTAGATGCGTAGTTTTTAATGCTGTGTGCAAGCCAAGACCAGGAATGAATCCAAAAGAATGAAGATGTATAAGACTCTTACTTTTTCTCTCTGTTGGTTTTATTTCTGGTTTTAAGTTACAATCAAAAAGAAGGGTTTATTTTATTTTTCATATAAAGGCTCAGCATCTTAAAAAAAAAAGGGGGGAAAGCAAAAGTTCAAAAAACATAACAACCCGTGTTGTACGAAGGGGGGTTCTTTTTTGGGCGCGTTTCGGGATAAGCCTTTATCAAGGACATCTGAAAGGAAAAAAAGATAATGGGGAAATGAAAGTAAAAAAAACAAAGATGATACAGACAGTAAAAATAAAAAGATAGGGAAAAGGAAAAGGGATAGGGGAGATTTAAAGGAGTATGGGAGTATATGGTAAATGAAGAAAGAGACAAAATAAAGGAAAAAGACAGAATGCAGGATATTGCAAAAATGTAAATAGTCTTACCCACCGGGGGGAGATGGTATATGGATTTATGGATGGGGAAAAGGGATAGGCCCAGACCCTAAAATTAAACCCGGGATAAACTTGGGGTAAGTCTTTTTAAAGGGGTAGAGTAGGAAGGGTTTTTGGGCAACAAAATAGTTACCAAAAAAGGGGGTGAGAGGGGGAAATCGCAGGCTCCATTTCCCCTTGGGGAACCCGGGGGTATAGGCTGAAAGAGCTGTGGAAAAAAGTCAAGAGACATTGGAATCAAAGCAATATCTAAAAGAAGTCCTAGAGAAAGTCAATAACTTACCTAGAAATAAGAGGAAAAGGTGACGTCCGGGGCTACGATTGAGTCGGTGAATGACCGGCTGATGGCGTCCGGAATTAGCCCCGCGCTGCGCGGAAGCCGGCCCTCGAGAGAGGGCGACCCAAAGGGGAAAAGGGGAAATACAGGGCATGGCGTGGTCAGGAGTCGCGGTGCGCATAGCGAAGCAAGCCGGACGTAGTGGAAACCGGTCTGTTTAGGAAAAAAAATAGCGAAAGCAAAACAGTAGGGGAAATAGGAGAATAAGGGAAAAGTGAATGGGTGGAGGGAACAAAGGAAGGAAAAAAAGGTGGAAAAAGTGAGATGAAGAGTGTGAGGGTGACAGCAAAATTGTTGGTAAGGAAAAAAAAAGGAAAGAAGTTACTGAGAGTTACAAATGAAAGGGTATAGAGAGATGTATAGGGTATGATAGGGGGGGGAAATCATTAAAACAAGAGGAAAGTGGGGTAGGAGAGGATTGATAAAATGGGAAAATTTAGAAAAAACATTACCATGAAGAGATTGGGATCATTTGATCTGCAGAGAGAGAACCAATCAATACATAATAAAGTTAAAACAATAATAAAAATAAAAAATTGCTATTGTGGATCCAAAGTATGTTTACATCGGGTCTAAATTACACTTCTGTAAATGATAAGGGATGGTAGGGGGTTATTAATGGATATTAATCCATATGAAAATAGGTAATTAATTCGTTTAAAGTGGCTTGTGCGCCTCATGGATGGGGCGGCTGTGATAACATGCTTAAGAGACCACCAAAATAGACCTAGTGAATGAGGTTATCGTAAACGTAGAAGTAAATACCAGTATGCATAATGATTATGGGAAGAATCGAGTGCTTAATTCATGGCGTACCAATCTCAGAGATTAATTTTTCACAATCTTATTCACGGTTCAGGCCTGTGGAAGGTTCCAATGTACATAAAGTACGAATCAGAAATCTTTTCTCTTTGGAGTTGGATGGCGGTACGGTTGCACCTATGCGTGGCTGAGGGACATGTTCAAATGACCTGAATCTCAATTGTGAGGCGTGATGGTGGTGTTGTAAGAAATGAAATGGTATTGGTAATAGAGTTTCTTTACATCTAATAGTGGATTTATGTTTTGGAAATTCTGTCTTACTTGTTGGGCGGTTTTGGCCTACAATATGCCAGACGCACGGGCATTTAATGACTAGTTACATAGCTAGATCTGCAGGTGAAAAAGCCTTTATGGGATCTTTTTGGCCAGTCAAAGGGTGTGTTGAAGTGTTCCCTTTGTGCGGACAAGGTTAGGGACTGAGCACATCCGAGGCAACGGAAAGGTACCTCGTCTAGTGGTAGTAAGATTAGTCTGTCGTGGGTTTGTACGTGGTTTATTGAGCCGAAATCTGCTTTGAATAGATGATCCCTTTATATTCCTATTCCTTTGTAGCATTTTAACGGTGGGCTGTTGGAATTCTAGTTATTGGGGGGATATGAGTGGGGAGGAGTATTGTCCAATCGTTTCGAACAATGTCATGTATTTTGTTGTGTAAAAGGGATGATATTTTAGGACTAGAGGTATGTCATGGTTTTTTGGTTTAGTTGGAGTCCGCGAGGTACTATTTAGTAGTGGAGGCGAAGATTTTGTTCAAGAAGCGAAGGTGGATAACCTCAGTTCCCTGAATTTAGTAGTCAACTCTTTCTAGTCGTCTATTACGTGTCTCCGGTTTGTACAATTCTATTTACCCGTGTGTATTGTGAACGTGGAAGGGATTCTTCGGTATACGGTGCATGGTCAGCTCCTGTAGGTATGTAAAGCGGTTTCGGTCTGTGGGTTGGCTATAAAGATCAGAAAGGAACAAATTACCTTCTTGGTCAGAGGAGATGCAGGTTTAAGAAAATGATATCCCCCCCAATACCATCTATTATTGCTGTATAATGGATAGTAAATTGTTGATCTGGGGAGAATAGTCGTTGATTTCGTATGAATTGGAAGGAGGGAGGTGGTCGGGGACCGTCCAGATACAGATATGCGTGCGATATAACGTAACAATAGTTAAGGAATGTGTTTTAAAGGTATGTTATTGTGAGATGTAGTCCTGTTCGTCCCTTGACATTAATATGTTGGAATAGGGAGGCGCCATATTGCTGCCCATCGCAGTGCCCTTGCATCAGTAAGTAGAATTTGTCAGCAAACAGGATGATGTTGTTATTTAGAATGATTTTGAAGGAGGTCCAGGCAGAACTGTTTAGCATTGGGGGAATGGAATGGAGTTCCAAGAATCTGTTAAACAGCTTCGATTTCCAATTGAGTGGTTAATCGAGGTGTATAGACTGGCAAGTCCCAAGTGACCAGGATGTGTGGTTCCAGATATTATGGGTGATTATTGCCTTAATTTTGTTCAAGAATTCTCCTGTGTCAAGTAGAAAAGTTGGGGTTGTCTTAACTAGGGGTGTCAGGAATTTTTTTTTATAGGAAAATGGATAATTGGTGAAAGCACGGAATCCGTGGAGGCAAACTATTGGACGGCACGGTGCGGTGGTTGGAGCTGTGGAGTGGGTATCTTAGGATTTTGGGGAAGGATTTAAAACAACAGGTTGTAATGGGATGATGGTTTAATAAGGTATTCTGCTGTTATGGCATCAATAATTTTTAAATTGAGATAGTGATTAACATAGGGTCTTGGATACGTGGGCTAATGAAGGGGTGGGTTATCTCTATCGATAGGTGTGTTGGTAGTTTATTTTCAGCTAGTTGTCGTTGGACTTCGTTGAAATACATATTTCTGTCCATCTCAACTATGGCTCCACCCTTGTCAGCTGGTTTGATGATGATACATGTTTGACATAGTTGGTGTAAGGTTGTTTCTCAATAACTAAGGTTTTAACGATATTTAAATAGGCCCTGTTTGTTGAGTGGTCAAATTTGGAACTCTTGTTCAACTAGTTTGATAAGGGTTTTTTTTGGGTGATATTTGGGGTGGAGGATTGTATTTTGGATTTTAAACCTAAGGTTGAAATCAAAATTTTAGAAAAAGAGAATAAATTTTTTTAGTTTGGGGGGGTTTCTGATAAAAGTTGAAGTGGGCCTTCGGCGGAGCGATTAAAAAAGCATGGAGATCTTCTTTAATGTAAACTTTTCCCGTTTGTGAAAATTCTACTTCAATGCAAGGGGACGCGATGGGCAGAATATGGCCCTCCCTATGCCAAATTTATTCAATGTTCGACAGGACTACACTCAATAACATACTCTTTAAAACACATTCCATACTATGGTTACGTTATATCGACGATATATTCTGTATCTGGACGGGCCCCACCACCTCCCTCCTCCAATTCCATACGTACATCAACTCTATTCTCCCTGACCTACAATTTACGATCCATTACAGCAATAGTAATATTAATTTTCTTGATACCTGCATCTCTTCTGACCATGAAGGGAATTTGTCTTCTGATCTTTATAGCAAACCCACAGACCGAAACGCTTTACTACACTACAGGAGCTGTCATGCTCCTTATACCAAGAGATCCCTTCCACGTTCACAATACACTCGGGTAAATAGAATTGTACAAGACCCGGAGACACGTAATAGACGACTAGAAGAGATGACTACTAAATTCAGGGAACGTGGTTATCCACCTTCGCTTCTTGAACAAAATCTCGCATCCACTACTACTATGACCTCACGGACTCCAACTGAACCAAAACCACGGATTCCTCTAGTCCTAAAATATCATCCCTTTTCACACAAAATACATGACATTGTTCGGAAACATTGGACAATACTCTCCCACTCATATCCCCAAATAACAGAATTCCAACAGCCACCGTTACAATGCTACAAAAGGAATAGGAATATAAGGGATCATCTAGTCAAAGCAGATTTCGGCTCTATAAAACCACGTACACGACAGACTACTCTTACTACCACTAGACGAGGTACCTTTCCGTGCCTCGGATGTGCTCAGTGCTCCTCCGTCACAAAGGGGGAACACTTCACACACCCTTTGACTGGCCAAAAATATCCCATTAAAGGCTTTTTCACCTGCAGATCTAGCTATGTAATCTATCTATTGAAATGCCCGTGCGGTCTGGCATATGTAGGCCAAACCTCCCAACAAGTTAAGGACAGAATTTCCAAACATAAATCCACTATTAGATGTAAAGAAACTCTATTACCAATACCATTTCATTTCTTACAACACCACCATCACCCCTCACAATTGAGATTTCAGGTCATTGAACATGTCCCTCAGCCACGCAGAGGTGGCAACCGTACCGCCATCCTACTCCAAAGAGAAAGATTCTGGATTCATACTTTATGTACATTGGAACCTTCCGGCTTGAACCGTGAATATGATGTGAAATATTAATCTCGGTAGTTGTACACCATGAATTATGCTCTCGATTCTTCCATGTATCATGTATGCATTCGTATTTACTTCTACATTTACGATTACCTCATTCACTAGGTCTATTTTTGGTGGTCTATTATGCATGTTATCACTGCCCCCATGAGCGCATCTAGCCACTTTAATCGATTATATGACCTATTTCATTTGGATTAATATCCATTATTTCCCATCCTTTATTCATTTCCCAAATGTGTAATTAGCCCCGTTGTATCATACGTTGGATCCACTTTAGCATGTTTTTTTTTAAAGTGTTTTAACTTTTATGTATTGATTGTTTCTTTTCTCTTGCAAAACCCAAATGATCCCAAATCTCTTCATGGTAATGTTTATCTCTAAATTTCCTAATTCTTTCATATCCTCTTTTTTCCCCACTTTCCTCTTGCTTTTTGATTACCCCCCCTCTATACATACTCTCTATACATACCTCTATACCCTTTTATTTTGTATATCTTCAGAAAACTTCATTCTTTTTATTTCTCATTACATCCCAATTTTGTGTCATCCCTCAAAATTTTTCATCGCACTTTTCCCCCTTTTGTTTCCTTCCTTTGTTACCCCACTACCATTCCCTTTCCCGTTATTCCCCTATTATCCCTTACTGTTTTGTTTGCTATATATTTTTTTTACCTAAGCAGACCTGGGTTTCCTATTTATCGCCCGGCTTGCTTCGCAAATGCGCTTTGCGCGACTCTCTGACGCACGCGCATTTGGCCCTAGTTTTTTCCCCTTTTCCCTCTTTAAGTGTTTTAAATCCTCTCCGCGCAGGCGCGGCTTCCCGCGCGAAAGGGGGGGGTGCTATACCCGGACGCCGTGAAACCCGGGTCTTCACCAAATCGCATGTAGCCCCCGGACGTCCCGTATTTCCTTTTACCCCTAGGTAAGTTTTTGGGACTTCTTCTCTAGGACTTCTTCTTAGTATATTGCTTTGTTTCACAATAGTCTTTTTTATTTTTTCCCCACAGCTCTTGGGCCCCTTTACTGGGCCCCCCAAAAGGCGTGCAACTGGACCCTCCCGATTTTTCCCCCTCTCACCCTCTTCTTTGGAAAACTACTTTTGTCTGCCTTAAATACCCTTCCTACTCTATCCCGTTTATATGATTTACCCACTAATTTTATCGTGCTTTATTTTGGGGGGTACTGCCTTTCCCCTACCCTCTTCCTTTTAAAATTCCATTCCCCACTCATCCCCTGTGGGGGGAAAGGGATTTTTTACATTTTTGCTTTGTTACCCTGCTTTTCTGTTTTTTTCCTTTATTTAGCTCTCTTTCTTCATTTCCCTTTTATACTCCCCCCTTTTCTCCTGTTCATTCCCCCTATTCCTTTCCTTTTCCCTCATTTCTTATTTTACTGTCTTTTATTCATTAGTATTTTTATTTTCCCCTACCCCATTATCTTTTTCCCTTTTTTTTTACAGAGGGTCTTTTGAAAAAAGGGTTTTTTGCCGAAACGCGTCCAAAAAAAGACATCCCCTTTTCATTTTTAAAACACGGGGTTGTTTATGTTTTTTTTGAACTTTGTGAAATTCCTTTTTTTTAAAGATGCTGGGGCCGGGTATATATGAAAATAAAAAAAACCCCTTTTTTTTGCATGACAAATATTGCTGGTGTGCAGGGGGTTTAATTTATTTTAAAAAAAATGTTTTTTTCCACATTGCAAAAAATTTCCCCATATTTTATTGGTTTTGCGTGCCCCCCCATTTATTTTTAAGTTAAATAAAGGCTGAAAAAATGAAGGAAAAAAAAAAAAATTTTCGGGTTGGTTTCCCCCTTTAAATCTTCAGGCTCGTGATTTACTGTATCCCTTTTAAAGTTTAAGTTTGCATGCTGATTTTCGTGAAAAAAAAATTTCAGCGCTTGGAATCAGTGTAAATTTTAAAAACTTCAAAAATTTCTGCATAGAAAAATGGGGGATTTTGGATGGGGATTTGTTATTTTTAATGTGGATTTGAAGCTGATTTCAGACACAGATTTTCAGCTTCCAGTATACTTATGTGAAGATTCAGGTTTTTAACCCATCAAAAAAAAATCTGCCCCAAAGGGAAAAATCAGAAATTGTTTTGCACGGGGATGCATTTTTTCTTTAAAATACAATGTGAGTCATATTGCAGTCATACTCGGTTTCTCTTTTGAGGTGTCTCTTTCCTTAAATTGTGTTCACCTCCAGCTATATTTATTTACTTTGTATATAATAAAAGGTCATTTTTTCAAAATTATATACATATATATTAAAAATTCTGCTCCTGTATCTCTATTATACCAATGAAGTAGGTCCCTATCAACAAAAAACGTTAGAGCCCACATTCCTGTTCATGGTAATTGCTGCCATGGAGTACCTGTATGGATTAAAAATGGAGTCAGTCATATGACCTTTTGGCTGTCACCAGCAGGGTTACATGAGATCTATGAGGTAACCGAGTTGAAATAATAGTGGAAAAATTTTGATAAGATATTTTTTCCGGGAACTTCTCTACGTGTAATTAAATTGTGGGAAATGCTGTCTTTTGTAGGCGACATTATGTTGTTAATAACGTTAACTTAGAAAAAAACACAACCCAATCGTTTCTAGGTGATGTCATGATGTTGTTAATAAAGTTAACTGTAAAATGAGGCAGAAAGCTGAGACAGAGAGAAGAATGGCAATGTCTTCTTCACAGGGGATGACAGGGCATGTTAAGGGGCACTGCTGGCATAGTAATACTGGAGAAGTGTTGTCCTTTCCTTACACTTTTTGTTCCTTGATACCGAGGGACATGACCAGTGTAAAGGGACATGGGGTAAAATAATGCTGGAGGTAGTAAAAATGGAGGGAAAAAAAAATTCTGCTCCACCAAAACCCTACTGTTACCCGGGTACCAGGGTCACATGACCTGGGCGGTGGTCACATGAAAAGATCGTGTGGAGGGGTAGTAAAACTGGAGAAGTTCTTTCTCCTCCATACCTTTCTGTTACCCGGATACCCGGGGGTTCCCTGAAAAGTTTTAAGGGGCAAAATGTTAAGGAAATTTCTGGGGTTGGGAATACTGGAGAGGTTTCTGCCACCCCTAAATACTGTTACCTGGATTCAAAGGGTCACATGACCCCTGTGGTGTTTACATGATAAAACGTTGGGTGGATGTAGTAATTTCTGGAGAAGTTCTGCTCCCAAAAATTACAGTTACCTGGTTTTCAAGGGTCACAGACCTGTGTTTGGGGGTCAAAATGTAAGATTTCTGCTGGAGGTTTCAAAACTGGAGAAGTTTCTGGCCCAAATAATTACAAATTACCCGGATTTCCAAGGGTATTTGGGCTTGTGTGGTGGGTAACATGATAAGAAATTTCTGGAGGGGAGTAATTTTTTGGAGAAGTTCTCTTTTCCCTACACTACTGTTACCTGGATACCAGGGGGGCACATGACCTGTGTGGGTTTGGGCACCTGAACAATAAAGGGGTGTAAAAATTTTTTTTTTTTCTAAATAGGGGCTACTACATTGATATAAAAGAGTTTTAGAGCAGAAAATTTTTAATTTTATCTATTTTAGGAAAATTTATTGATTCGAATTTAAAATAAACCCTTTTAATTTCATGAAAACAATATAAAGTGAACAACCCTTTGAAGTCTTTCTTAAGGCTTCTCTGTCCAATGCTCCTCATGAAACTTTTGTATCTTGTGCCCTTTTTGAGGATTCTTTGCTCTTTGCTCCTCTCAAAGCTTTTTGTCCTTGACCGATCTCCAAACCTCTGTTCTTACTATTCTCCTTTCATGGATTTTGATGCAGCTGGCCCTTTCAGGGCTTACCATTCCTCTTGAGGTTTCTGTGTCCTGTATACCTGTCAAGGTTCCTGTATACAGTGAAACTTTAAACCTTTAAATTATGCCCAATTTATTTCCTTAAATAAAAAAAAAAAAAACTGGGTGAAAGTATTTAAAAAATGGCGGGTGCCTCGACGTCTTTCTTCTTATTTTGTTAGTGTAAAATTCCCTCTTTTATTTATGAAAGGTCTCAAAGCACTTATAAATTTTGTTCCATTGTTTTGAAATTTATGCGGCAAAAATGTGTGTTTGAGATGAATCCGCCCCAAAATTTTCTAGCTTTGCACTATGAAATTGGTATGAATTAGTACTATGCGCCACAGTAGAATTGGCGTAGGCAAAAGTGGTGGGTCTGGCACAGCATGCACAAGTTTTTTGGGGTTTTGGGAATGTTTATACATTGTTGGCAAACTAAAATCCCGATTTTAAAAAACATTTAAATGTAATTATTGCTGCTCAATGGGGTCATATCCGATACAAAAACCAAAGGTCCACATACTTTTTCCAGTCATAGATATGTGATATTTGATTAATTTCTTCAAAAAAGCCTAATATTTTTTAATCATTTTTTTTAAATTTTTTTATCACTCTATCTTTTTAAGGACTTGTGTAAAAAATCTAATGTAGTTTTTTAAAGGGCAAATTTTACCCAAATAACAAAAAATTTTTAAGGGGTTTACAAACCTTCTAGCATTAGTGTTGAGCGATTTGTTGGCCCATTTGACATCGGGGGGAAGTCGATAGTCGGGGCCCCCATCGATAAAAGGGTTTTTTGATTTGTGAGCGTGATTATGAGGTTTTTTGACCATTTTTAAAGTTATGGGAGGCAAAAACACCTTCTTTCCCTTACACCCAAAAGGGCGGGGGGAAGGGGAAATTTAAACAGCCAAAACAAAAAATTGGAAAAGTGCTACATTTAGGCACAACCTTGGGGGCTTTTAAAAGCCACAAAAAAAAAGTCACCCCACCCATTCATTACCCCTGTCTTGTACCACAGAAAATTTAAAACCTGCATCACCCAAAATTTAAAAAGTGCCGAAGGCAGTATTTTTTAAAACCATCATTTTACTTGAACTGGCATTAAATTATCCCTGTTTGGAACGAAACTGACCCCCAAACCTGATGCCCCCCACATTTAAAATTTCCCGGGAAAAAAAAAGGAGTCTTTAAACCACTATTTTTTTTTAAACAGGACTTTTAAATCCCTGTCCGGGGCCCCACAGCATGAGCCCAAAACCTCATGACCCCAGTTTAAAAAAGTGCTGGAAAAAGGGGGTTTTTTAAACCCACCCTTTTAGTTTCTTTGGACATTGACTTTTCCGTCCTGGGCCACAGCATAAACCCCCAAAACCTGCTTTGCCCCCAGATTAAAAAGTCCCGGAAAAAAAAGGAGTCTTTTAAACCCCACCTTTTTAGTTTCACTGGACACAAACTATATCTGTCCGTACCGAGATGACCATTAAACCTGTCTGCCCACAGTTTAAAAAGTGGGAAATAGGAGTCTTTAAACCCACCATTTTAGTTGAACGGGAAACATTGACTAAAATTTGGTCCTGGACCGCAGTATTGCCCTTTAAAAACCTGTCTGCCCCCAAAGATTAAAAATGTGGGAAAAAAGGAGTTTTTCCCAACCACCATTTTAGTTGAACTGGACATTGATTTATCCCTGTCCTGTCCCACAGCATAAACCCGGGCCGGAGTTACAGTGGGTGCGGTGGAGCCCAGGCTGGCGTCCGTCATCTTTAACACCCAGGTTAAAAATGCCTGATGAGCAGAAAGAAAATGTCATGCTAAAGCAGATGTGGAGCGGAAGGTGAGAACCCAGCCTTCCTCAACACAGCAAGCGGGTGCGCTTGGCCCTCCGTTAGTGCGGCCCAATTAAACCCCTTTGGAAATACGGTATTTAAAAATCCTGTTCCCCCCAGGTCCCCTTTTTTCTTGGCATTTTTTTTCTCATTTTTACTCAACTTGGGGAAGGAAATTGTCTCTGTACTTTGTTCTCTGTCCGTGCTCCTTTCATGTCCTCTGATAACCTAATCTGGTAAAATTTTTCCTGTACCCCCCTTATAAAATTTCAGAGGAATTTTTTTTTACCAGTTTTTGTCATGAGTTTTTTAGTGTTTAATTCTAAAAACCATTTTTAAAATAGGAGGGAAACCCCACCATGTCTTTTTTCTTTTTTAATGTATTAAAATGGTTGTTCAAACGGGATGACAGCTATGTTAAAGATCTTGAAAAAACAAGTCATTTGAATAGTGCCATTAACGGTGTCCTACCTTTTCCGTTTCTTACAGCCCCATCCCCTTGGCCCTTTGGAAAATTTGGGTTAAGAACAAATTTTGTTAGAAAAAACATTTTTTAAATGGACCTTTTTAGTATAGTTTGCATTTAAAGCAAAATCCCCCCAAAAATTCAAAGATGACCCTTGAGCCACTTTGGAAAAATGTGAAAAAAAATGTCGTTAGAAAACAACATTTTTTTTTTAGGACCGTAGTATTGCTGCTTCAAAGCAGCATGACAAAAAATTTTTAAAAAAATGATTTCTCGCCACTTTTAAAAAATTGTGGGAAAAATCCACTTAAAAGCCACATTTCTTTTCCAAAGGACCATAATTAAAGCTGTATCTCAACAAATAACCCAAAACATTGACAATGCAAAAACTTCTAAAGAAAAAGTGAGTAAAAAAATCGGTGTTGTCAGAAACCTTGCTGTCTTTTACAGTCTCCTCACAGAAAAACCCCACAAATTAACTGTTGGGAAAAAGAAATAAAAAAATTGCAGTAAGAAATGATCTTTTTAAAAAAAGTTTTAAGGGGAAACCATTTTCTGTTTGAAGAGGTGTGAAGTAGAACGGAAAACTAATCGGTGCCTCGGCAATTTGGGGGCCCAAAAAAACATATCAGAGATCCATGCCTGATTCTCTTGATGAAAGTCAAACGTCCACATTTCTGTGGAAACCCGGGGATGGTTTGCTGTAATGATCCTCCAGTGTGCTGAAGGCCATCAGATATGACGCTGGTGCGGGGCGGGAAACACCTCTATGGCTGACGACCCGCTCGGGCCTTCGCCATTTTGGGATCCCCGAAGTTTTGGGCCCGGGAACCTACAAAAAAATCGGTTTTGAGAGCAGATAGTCTGCCCCAATGATCTAAGCTGATCTTGTGTGTTGGTGTGTCCCCCTGCTTTTGCAGGTTGGTGGGGGTAAAAAAAGATTCCCAAGGTCCCCCTTTTGGCTTCTCCCACCTTCCTGCTGCTCCGCACCCCTACTTGGTACTCTCTGCTGTACGTCGCTGATGTTTTTCCCACTGTGACTTTTGGGGAAAACATGAACGAGAACAGATGTTCCTTTGATAAATCAAAAGGTTCCTTTTCCTCCCTTTTAAACCTCTATTTGGGTGGGGGAAAGGGAAAATGCGGGTTTTTTGTTTTGTACCGGGGACCCAGGAGGGGCCCCCCAGTAACTGTTTTTTCATATTGAGGCCTTAATCCCGGGATATTTTGGGGGAAATGGGATCAAGCACTCTTGAGAGATGGACCCTTGATTTCCCAAGCCTTGGGTCGGGGGGGCACTAGCAAACTGTCTTCCCATTTCCCTGCCTATATTGGCCCCAACCTTTTCCCAAAGGCAGGGACATGGTAACATCGGTGTCTGGAATACCTCCTCCTCCTCCTCCTCTGCTGCGCCCCAGCACAGCTTAAAACACACCCCTGACTTGCCTGGTGATGCCCCCCTGAGAGCTGTTTCCCCCCTTGCATAGTCTGGCCCCCGACCACTGCCAAATGGAACCATGAAAGTGTGAAACTGTTGGGGCCTTGTTTTTTGACGAGAGAAAGGCTCCGGTCCGCATTGTGTCCGTCTCCTCCTCCGTCGCTGGGGGACTGTTTTTTTCAGAGTGTAAAACGATCGTTCCAAAACTAAGATCACCCAATGCCCATGTTGACAAGGGCTTGCCCGCACTGACCTTTTTGGTGGTCTTCAAAACTGGCAAGGGGGTGCAGAGCTCTTTCACTGCTTCCACTCTGGGGGTCAACACCCGAGGTCGCACCATGCTTGTCAGGCCATGTTCACTTCGACTGCGTAATGGCATTGCGCTGCTCCCACAATGGGGAGCATGTGGGGGGGGAAATTCCGGGTGTTGCCACGTCAACAAAAACGAAAGCAGGGTGCGAAGGCGGGAAGTGCGAACTTAGACTTTGAGCCTTCCCACAGGCTCCAGCCCCCGGGTAGTTTTAGAAATTTCTGGCGCAAGGTTCATACATGTCCCAGGCAAGGGATGTGCTCCAGCCTAGCCAGCAGTTTTCGCCCTTATCGCACCCCATTTTGCCTGGCAAAAGGTTTGTCACCCACCACGTCGGTCTCGTTGCGGAGGCCGTCCAACCCCTGACCGTGTGGGATGGTCTCCAAGACGATTAATTTCAACATCCTGGTTTTTCTGGGAAAGTGATCCCACCGAGGCCCTTTGGGGGGAAAAAATCTGCACCATCCCGCGGTTTTGAAGAGGTGGCCGAGCTGAGAGCCACCTCACCCCCGGGACATCCACCCACTCAGCCAGTGAGCTGTCACAGAGATTTAGGGGCCCTTTGGCCGGCTTAAGCCCATGGTCGGGGTAGATGGACTTTTCCGGGGACACAGAGCAGACAACGCGCTTGAAATTTTAGATGACACGGGTGGCGGGCGAGACGGCTTTTCTGGCAAAAAAATCCCTGCTCGGCTTGTTAGGGGGCAGGCAAGGGCCATGACGGGGGAAACCCATCTGTGCCACCAGACGAAAGGCAACATTTCCAAGGCCAAAAGCTGGCAATGCCGACATTCGGTTTTTGGGTTTGAGAGGTTTGGTTTTAAAGTGTTTCTTCTGCTCCCAAACCTAAAGACAGAAGCGGGTGCTAGACGGGCCCATGTCGGCGTGCTGGCGTCAAAACTGGCGGAAGGAAAAGGGGAGATGGGTCTCTGGGGGTGTGGGGTACTCGGGCGAGGGGGAGGTGAATGGAGGCTGACCCCTGATCTGACTTGAGAGACAGGGGCAGCTGGGAATCCCGGTGGGGGCGGGGGAGGCGAGACGAGGGTGTGACAATGGTTGGGGGCCCCGGGTCAGTCTGACCTTTTTTGGCAAGTGTTGCCTCCATTTCAACTATGCTTCGTGATGTGACTAAAAATGTTGGGGTGGTTAACCACCTAAGGTTCTTGCTTTATTAGGTTAGGGAAAGGGGGCTATGACATCGCTGGGTGAATCAGAGGCTTGGTCAATGGGGCCCCGGGTTGAGAGGTCGGGCCCTTTTTGACGGCGAAAAAGGAGGAGGGGGTTTGTGGACTGTGGCTGCGAATTATCAGGGAATTCTGGCCGCCCCCTCCCTTTTTGAGGCGGAACCCCTATTGACACTACCCCCCCCTTTCCCTCGTCCCAAAATGAAAACCTCGCAGCAAAAATTTTGCTGAAAAGACCAAGTTGGATCCGCAATTCGTATCATCATCATCATAACAAGGTGATTTGTGTCCGACATTCTGCTCCAGGAGCTGCGGGCTACAAGCAAGAGGGACTGCAAGGCGTTGCCGACGCCCGGGGATTTTTTTCCGATTTACCGGTTCCTTTCCCCCTTGAGGCATCAGAATGGGGTTTTGAGAAGAGAAATCATCCTTTTTTGGCCCCTTACTTTTAACTGCCTTTGACCAAACCCCATTTTGTCACAAAGAGGTCTTCAAAAATGGTTATCCACAGTGGGGGGTACACGAGTTGACATTTGGGGGCTTCATGTTGGACGGGTGCTGGTGTGCTGATGATTTGTGGCCTGACGGGAGGCAGGGGGTAAAGATGCTGGATGGGTTGCTTTAAACCCCTGAAGGACAGATTGGCGACGCTGTTCGTTTCTGAGATTACGGGGAATGACCCGCGATAACAGGCCCGAGGCCTGCAATGATGATCCGCTGGATGCGTGTTGTGCCAGCACGGAGGGTATTCTCTGTCCTTACTCCATGTCCTACCCCCTCTTTGTCCTTACCACCTGGAATTTCGCTCCATTTCAGAAAATATACAAAAATTTGAGAAAGGGATGGAAGAGTTTTGGAAGCTGTTATTAAAAGACGGCAAATCACGCTATTTTCAAAACCTAAATCAAAACAAAATTGTGGATTCAATATAACTGCAAAGTAGATCTATAACAAACTGGCCTGCACCAAAGGAAAAAAAACTTTTTAAAAGTTTTGGAAATAAAAGGATTTTTGGCACCTATAATTCACCTGGGTGATAAAAAAATTTCATATTTACATTTTAAATGCAAAAAGCCCCAATGAACAAAACGATGCACCAAAGTCAAAAAACACGTATCTTAAAGGGATTCGGATAAAAAAGGGTTTTTTTGGGGCCTTCAAACCCCTGTGGTAACTAACAAAAGCTGGATTAAAATTTAACTGAAGGTGGCTCTATCAACAAATCTGGATGGGCAAAAGTGCAAAAAAAAATATCTGAACGAAATTTAATAATTTTAAAAGGTATTTTTGGCACCCATCAATTCACCCGTGGTACTACAAAAATTTCTGTATTCAAAATTTTAACTGCAAAGTGATCTATAACAAAGCGGCCTGCGCCCAAAAGGGAAAAAAAATTTTCTGAAAAAGTATTCGGTTTTAAAAAAAGAATTTTTTTGGACCTTTTAATTCACCTGTGGTGACTAAAAAAAATTGGAGTATTACATTTAAGGGGAAAGGGGCCCAATGAACAAAGCTGTAGTGCCCAAAGTCAAAAAAACACGTTCTGTAATGTATTCGAAAAAAAGGTTTTTTTTGGACCTTCAATTCACCTGTGGTAACTCACAATTGCTGGATTCAAATTTAAATGAAGGTGCTCTATCAACAAATCTGGACTGGGCAAAAGTGCCAAAAACATTATCTGAATGTATTCGATAATAAAAAGGGATTTTTGGGGACCTATCAATTCACCCGTGGTGACTACAAAAAATTTTGTATTCAAATTTTAAATGCAAAGTAGATCATCAACAAAGTGGCCCTTTCCGAAAATGAAAAAACACATCGAAATGTATTCGGTATAAAAGATATTTTTTGGCACCCACAATTCCCCTGTGGTGCTAAAAAAATTTCAGCATTCACATTTAATGCAAAGGGCCTAATGAACAAAGCGTGTGCACCAAAGTCAAAAAACACTATCGTAATTTATTGGATAAAAAAAAGGTTTTTTGGCCCTATCAATTCACCGTGGGAACACACAATTGGGATTCAAATTTAATGCAAGGTGGCCTATCAACAAAAACTGGACTGGGCAAAAGTGCAAAAAAAGTATCTGTAAGTATTCGGATAATAAAAAGGGATTTGGCACCTATCAATTCATGTGGTGACACAAAATTGCTGTATTCAAAATTTTTTTGCCAAAAATGATTATCAACAAAGTGGCCTGCGCCCAAAAAGAAAAAAAAACGTTCTGAAATGTATTCGGGTAATAAAAGTTATTTTTTTTGGGACTATCAATTCACCGTGGTGATTAAAAATTGCAGTATTAATTTAAAGGGAAGGTCCCATTGAACAAGCTGTAGTGGCAAAGTCAAAAAAAACGTATCTGAAATTATTCGGAATTACCAAAGGGATTTTGGCACCTATCAAACCCGTGCTGACTTGGGATTCAATTTTAAATACAAGGTGGATATATAAAAAAAGGTGGAATGGGCAAAATTGAAAATGAACCCCTATCTAAAGTATTGATAATAAAAGTGGAGTTTTGCCCTAAAAAAAACTGCATTACTGAAAAGTTTATCCAAAAGTTCAGGCTGCCCAATACCCGGAAAAATTTCAATAGAAAATGTTTAAAAATTAAAACTTTGCAAGTCACATAAGTCTTGGTGAATTTTTTTCGATTCTTTATAGGCTTGTTATTGTATAATACAAGATATTTTTTGGCACCTTTCAATTCCTGTTGACTATAAATTTTGGGTTTAAATTTAAGTCAAGGTGGATTACAACAAAAGTGGAAAGGGCAAAATTGAAAAGAACACCCATCTGAAAAGTTCTGAAATAAAAAAGGGGGTTTTGCATCTAACAAAAAAGGGCCCGCAGAACTAGAAAAGATGTTATCCTATAGTTCAGGCTGCCCAATATCCAGGAAAATTTCAAAAAGAAACTGTTTTAAAATAAATTTGTAATGTCTGCCTAAGTCTGGTGAACTTTACCAGACCCCCCGAGTTTCTTTTGCCGCGGGGGGCCCCCCCCCCTCCCCCCCGTGACTTTACGCGTGGTGCTCCTTTAAAATTCTCTACCTAACTATATAAAATCTTCCAATCTCTAATCTAACTAAATTGGACGGATCACAGCTAATATTTAGAGGTTCTCTGTGAAGAAATATAATAATTTCGCTGAGCTGTTTGGACACAAGCAGAGCGCACGTCCTTCTGCTCTGAGACGCTGAGAGACACTGAGGCTGAACAGGAAACGCTGTTCTATGTAAAACGAGGTCATGTGATTTTTCCAGCCAATCGCAACCATACACATCCCAGTCATGACGTCGCACACACATCTCACCCTGCTCTATTCTGTAATCTGATTTGCTGGCCGCCAAAATTACAGGAAGCGCCGAAAAAGGCGCGATCTTAATAGATGATGCACAGATTTTAACCTAAATTATCGCATGATCTAAAAAATCCGATCACCATAAAAACTGTGCCGATTTCAACTTTGTCGATAATAATCGCTCAACACTATCAAGCATCACTAAAAGGGGGCATTAAAGGGATTTTCTCATCACAATGATTAACATTTTGGTTTTAACATGTAGGGAAAGGCAAATGAAGACTATTACCAAATATATTGTTATTTTGATTTGTTCAGGAGATAAAGAAAATTTTATCTACTGCTAATGTACACAAGCTTCTCTTGGTTACTGACCACCTCTCTTTGCTCTCTGTTATCTGATTGTTCTAAGCAACCATCCGACCATGGTGAGTCACTCATTGCTGAGTCTTATCTCTAGCACAGGACCTCGTTTAGCCAATTTTAAGGGGTTGTCTCACTACTCACTACAACCATTAGCTTTAAATACGTAGGGAGCAGTAACAGAAAAGAATTTCCAAATATATTGCTTTATTGAAAAGGATGGCATCAGATGATCAATTTCAGATCTTGTACAATTTTTAACAATAAAGGATTTCCTTTTTTAAAAGAATTTTTCAGTATTTTTTTCTACATTTCTAATTGCCTCCATCCATTCCAAATGAAGTATAGGTAGTCCCCAGGACAGGGACTGTAGGATTGTTCTTAAGTTGCATTTGTATGTAAGTTTAAGCAGGTACATTTATTAAATGTAACTCCAGCAAAAATAAATAAATAAATAGTTTTGGATAGTACATGGAAGGGTTTTATATTTGTTTTGCTGTCTGTGCACCTGTTTAGGAGATTTCCCCTCCCTTTCTGTTTTTCATGAGCTGCTGTGAAATGCTGGTACTTGTGGTTCCACAGCTACTAGCATGGAACATGAAACTACAAGTGCCAGCATGTCATAGCAGCACATGTTCAACACATGTATTAATCAGGATCCATATACAGTAATTAGTGCATGTGGGGTGTGACATGCTGGCAATTTTAGTTCCACAACTACAAATGCAAGCATACCACAAATGTACTAATTGTATAGGTGCAGATACAGTACAGAACTGTATTTTACATTGGAGGCAGTTGTGGTGGAGAGGACCAGAAGCAATAAGAACAGACCTGCTATACTGGGGCCAACAGCGCAAGACAAGAGCGGCATGAGGGAGAGCTGTTGTGCCGGCTTGAAGATGGAGGTTCCCGTAAGGTGGTTGGAAGAGAGGAAGGTGAAAAAAAGCTGCTGTGCTGTGTCGGACAAAAGACACAATGGGCAGAGGAAGGATTGTGACATCCAACCCTATTATACAGTGTGACTCAGTGTGTGACGTCAGCATGCTGAGCCACACCCCATAAAACTCAGTGTGTAATTAAGAGACACATGTAAGTCGGAACGCTGTAACGTAAGCAGGGGATGGCCTGTATCTTTTTAAGTTGTTTGACAATAGATTTTACTGTAGGCATAGTATCTGTTAGACCCTCTGTTATTAGGGTTGTCCTCGTCCCAAAAGTGCAAGATACAGTAGTTTCCACTCTCTCTTAAGGTGCCCAGTCAGTATTTTCTCCAGTTTTAACTTAGAAATATTGCTTCAACTATAGATTTCTATGATTTGGAACAGGATTTCAGTAAAAAGCAGATACAAATTGACAGGACTCCTTAGGAGAAAGTGGATGTCCCATTTCCCCAGCCCACCTACAGGGATTGACAATTTGCTTTGTACACACACTGATACAGGGAAAGCTGTCAATCACTGTAAATGGGTGTGGTAGGCAGGCCTTCCCCTTTCTCTTAAGGAGTCCTGTTAGGATTTACACTTCTTTTTACTCAACGTCAAATCACATTAACCCTTTATATCACAGAGCTTAGCTTCTCTTTCTGTTTCACATTCTGTTCAGCTAGTTTAGTACAAACTAGCTGAAAGGCTCACCTTAATGATTTTCACTGCAGATTTGGCCACTTAAAGGTTAGTTCACACGGCGTGTTGGATCTGTTTTTGGATCCACTTTGGATCCGAAAAACGCATTCAACAGTGCTACATCAGTCGCATCCAACACGCAGGTGCATGTTTGGATGCTTTTTGTTGCAGCAGGAATGCACACTATAGTTTTAAATGGGGTGCCTGCTGTGTCAAACGGATCAAGAATTGACATGACAATTCTTTGAATGGATCCGAAAGACGCATCAGAAATACGCCTGTAAACACGCATCTGTTATCACTCGTCTGAACGCCAGTGCGTGTTTTACATTGAAAGCAATGTAAAATCACACTGCACGTTGTTAGATGCGTGTTCGGGTCTGTTTAGGGTCCGAAACACGGATCCAAGCACGCATCTAAAAACAGATCCAAGATCGGTTCCAACAAACTGTGTGAACATACCCTTAATGTAGCAAGGATATCTTTGGAGAATTTGAAGCATAGTCCAGAGCAAAATGTAACACATGGATTTGGCTTTAAATTCACTGCAAATTTGCATTGGCATCTGTGGCACAAGGTGTTAGCCTCACACAAAAATAATATAGAGATCAACAGATTACTACCCCTGGATAAATACATTGTATCAAAGAATCTATGAAGTGAATCATTTTCTGTTTCCTGAGGTGAAGCTATTACTCAAACATGTTTCTGCACTTTTAAATATGCAGTCTCTTAATGATCCACTAAATTAGCGCTAGTGATGCAAGCTGATAATTCTCATGGTGATATACAGCAGCACCAAGTGTGAAATGATTTGCCTGAATGCTATGTGTTAATTAGGGATTTGCTAACAATTTAATGAGGGAGAGGCAAGCAGGAGGTTATGTAGCAGGAAACTCTTAGGTTGTCTTTCTTACGTTTGATAATTTCTTTTAAAGCTGTCGGGATGCAGAAAAGAATTTACACAACGCTTCGGTGAAATGCACGTACGCTGGTCTCTCTGGAAATGAAGATGCGGAGGATGTCTCAGGAATTCTGCAGTGTACAGCTAATGTCCTTGGTATGTAGTGAGCATCTCGACAAGACATTAAATGTATTCAGCATGGCAGATCTCATTACTAACAATTCTCATAATAAAATTTCCAGTTGACTGCATCATATTTATTCCAGGGGTAAAGGAAAGTTCAGAACAGTTTCTTCAAGTTACACGATATTAAATATACTTTTACAAATATATACTGTACGCTATATACTTTTATATCTATAGGGATATATACCGGTGCTCTAATATATTGTGCATCTCTATAGAAATTAATAATAAAGAAGCATCATGACACATAAAACAAATACACATACAATACAAGACAAAGGGATGTAGACTGAAAGCTAAATCATGATAATTTTGTGTAGGTGGATGAGCCCTATCTGTTGGCATGGGGAATATGAATGAAGTGTCATCAAATCTGTCACCCAGACAATATCTGAGATAACTGAGATATAAAAAGCAGAGCCATGGAATAAGAGTAGCTAGTTGAGGGCAAGATGGAGTGGAGATATCTATGACCAGGTCATGTTATGTACAGGTCATGGACCAAAGTTCAATGACATACACCTTCTTGAAGAAATTAATTTACATGGTGTACTAAAAACAGAAAATATTAGGATACAAAATCCCTCCCTGACAAAGGAATCAGCTTGTTTCTGAAATGCGTAGGAAGTAGAGCTGTGTAACTATTGAGCTTCCGTAGCTCTGGTGATGCCACAAGAAGCAGTCTATGTATGTGTAAGCTTGAAGGCTGCAAATCAGGGCATTCATGAACAATCCAATGGCACTATTTTGACTTCAGTCAGGTAGGCATTTGTTTTTACTCATCTATTACCTTATCATTGGCCATTTTATGGATATATATATACCTACAACCTCTGATCGACTAAACACTACAGTCTCGAGGAATAATTACAGACATCGAAAGGTAGGCATCCATTGGGTATTTTTTATTGGATATATTTTATTGGATCAGATTATTTGGACATGTTGCACTGGCTTTTGTTGGATTTGGTATATTGTGTAATAGCACGTTGGTGCTTTTTATTGATTTTGTATGTTATTTCTGTTAAGGGACATTGCAGAAAACCCCTTTCGTACCCTGCAGCTTAACTCCTTTTGGATTTACTAGTGGTGGTGGTAATACTATTTTATATTTATTTTAGCAAATCTAACTGTGTAAGCAGTAAGTTCTACAGAATGGGTGAGACATGGGAGGAGACATGCAGATCAAAGCGAGGAAATGTAATAAGGCAAAACAACTCCACATATGTTAACTATAAGTATTTTTACTCTGGCAACACTCTCTAGGCTTTGCTAGACTACCTTAAAGTTAAGACTACCTTTCATCTCCCACTGCAACACAGGCGACACACTGCACCTATCTGTAGGCTATAGGTCTTTATCGCTCTAATGTTTATAGCTTACTCCTACTGAAGAGCTAACCCAGATGTCAGTCCTCCACAACTTCGGTTTTGGCAATCCACTCCAAGCCCCACACACCCTCTCTCTAGTGTTGGACAGGCTCAGACACACTTACTCTACACAGGCCAATCAGAGGTTCTCTTTAAGTGGTTCCACCTCTCAGCAGCTCCTATCTGCTCCTTTCACTACTTGTGTTGCAGCATCTCAGGGTCCTAACACAATCCTCTCCATCGGCCTCATGCTCCCCATACTCTTCTGTCAGTTTATATCTAAGCAACAACTCATCCCCACCAGATTCGTGAATTCTGGTGGCACCACCAAGTATGATGGCCTGCCGACCAACCAACCAACCAACCAACCAACCACAACATGCCTTATTACACAGGACTTATCACACACAACAAAACATATAAAAGGCAACATTTAAGAAATAAAAGAAAAAGAAATAGCATTATTTGACAGGTAGAGGCTGAGGCAGTTGGAGTAGTTTCAAGATAGATGATGAACCATGGACAAGGTAGGCAATCGGATAAGGTAAAAAAAATTAGCCAGCTCAAGAACTGAGAAACTGGAGAGGAAGACCTTAGCATTTACAGGAATCTAGGAAAGTTATTGTTCAAACCGGAGATGATGGACGAAGGATCCTTAAATAGCAGGAGGTAATGGGACATTGGTTAGATAGGCAGTGTGCACTGGCCATTTTGGAGGCTGGAAACCAGCATTTTCATTCTCTAGAGTAGAAATGTTCTAAGCAGGAGAAGGCTGCAAGGTAAGAGAACTTTTCAATACAGAGTTATAAACCAATGTGTAAAAAAGGAAATGACATGTCGCCACATGTATATGGACTCCAGGCCCGATAGCCTAGATCTAATGCAGATGTTCTCTGTTTAAAATTGCAGCAAAACTTGCTACATATAAAGTGCAAACCCATTAATCATTTTCCTTTGGAAAAATCCATGCAACTATTTTTTTTAAGGTAAAAATGTACTTTGTGCACAGGGCCTAAAAGTAAAATCACATTTCCCTCTTAGCACTTGGGCTACTAGACATTGCATCATCTACTAAATACATTGAGACTTCTCCAAAGATCTCGTCTTCCATAAGATGCTCTAAAGATATTCTTCATCCACTGGGGCCCTGCAATGGTATGTTCACACAGCAGTTTTTCACGTGCATCTTTGTAATATATGCCCACAAAACACGTTCCATTAATTTAAATGGGAAATATATTATGAAATTCGGATGGCACATATTTTTATGCTGATTATTTGAAATCCCCGTTGTAAAAATAAAAAAGAAGTGACATATTTCTTGGCACAAATTGCATTTGGACTGTGTTGGTCTATATTCTCAAAAAAAAAGGAATTTACAGAAATATTTTAAAATATGCATCAAATCCATATTAAAATATAGATGTAGTCCTGAAAACAAGACCATAGTATGATAGTCAATGTGTAGATTTTGGATTATTTTATTCCTCAGACTTTTCAGCCTTTATAAATAATCTGGTAAACCTATCTTTATGATACAAATCTGCTTAAAGGTTGAAATCGTGTGGGATCCAGTGCCTCCCTGCATAGGTTGGGTCATAGGGAAGTGGTTTTTTTAATACTTAATGGAATCAGTGAAGGCTTCCACTGCAATTATACATGGAACCTACGTCTGATCAATAGCATAACCAAGGAAGACCGAGCATTGGAAGTCTCACCTTGTAGAAGGTGATGTTTGCAGTCTCTGTTAGAGGAAAGTGGTGCTTGTGCTAAATGATGCATTCCATTCAGACCCAATAAAATTAAAACATTGCACAAATTGCTTGTGTTTTAATCTCTCTTGTCTTTATGTGCAAATCAGACAAGATGAAAGCAAAGTGTACAACGTGGACTCTCGCTTTCCATGACCTTCAACATCAATACACAGGAGAATTACAATTTGAAGTAAGAGTGAAAACATTAGACTGAGCCTCAGAGCATATAAAATGTGTTTTTTGCCCCCGCTATATATTGTACTTCAAGTTGAGTATTGATTTAATGGGGCAAAGATGATTGTGGACACCATCTGAAATATCCCTTGATTGAATTGCTTTTTGTCCAATTTGCCAGCAGGTGTTAATCTGTTTGAAACAGGTTTGCTGTTCAAATGTCTGGAAGCCCTTCTAAACAAGCAGTTTAAGGCACTTCAAAGGGACCGGATCCAGAGAGAGACGCACTGATTCTATCATATGGCTTTTTGAATATGCATATTGTAGAAGGCAATAGGAAGACTTTGATTCCTTCCCCTCAGGAATTAAATATTTAAACTGTTGGACAGAAATTAAACAAACTGAGGAGAAATGGTTTTGGTGCCATTACGGTTGTTAGATGTGTTATTTTGCTGTTTTAGTCAAAGGTCTGAGCATTGAACCCTGTGGCACAATAGTACATTAAGGGAGCGAAGTACAGTGGTACCTTGGCAGTCAAACTGCTCAGTGTAGTTTATTCATCAACCAATATTTTTGAAAGGATTTCAGTTTAGAGTTCAATCACTTGCTAAGCACTCAAGCACATGGCTAAAATTTATATAATTATTATCTATTGCCAACTGTCTGACTATAAAGGAGAGTTCACATGGTGTATAGCGGTGCGTATCTGTGTGCGCTGCTATACCCCGGGTGTTTTAGAATTACACACTGCCGTAAGTTCTGGGTAGTAGAGACATGTCACTTCTTTCTCCCGACACGCAATACATGTAGGGGAAAACGTAATGAGAGCAATGAAGTACCGTATTTGTGGGTCGTACTTTGGGTGTATAGTAGTGCAGTTATGCCCCGAAATACAGCCTGCAAAGACATCATGTGAACATACCCTAAACGTCTGGGAGCTGGCTGTATATCTCTGCATGAAAGTTCTGGAACGTGTTCACACTGAAAAGATAGGGATGGTTTATTACTATCCTTGCCTTCCCGATCCCTGCCTTCTCCGGCCACCCTAAAACCTTATAATGCCTGTATATAAATGTCCGTGACGGATAAGTGACACAAATACACATCTTATTTTAGCAGCATTTTTGCTGTTAAGTAAGGTTAAAAACCACTATCTTTTTAGTTTTTTTTTTACTATTTTCCTCATAAAGTAAAAAAACTGATTTGAAAAAATTAAAACTTAACGTATCATAGAAAAAAAAAGTGAAAACATAAATAGAATTATCAAGTGCGAGAAAGAATTATAGCGTTCAAACTTATATGCACTGCACTACAGAAAAGAAAAACGTGCCTGGTCAGGAAGGAGGGGAAATGAGATGGTCACGAACTGGTTAGTAATAATCTTTATTTATATAGCGCCAACATATTTCACAGCACTTTACAATCCAGAGTGTAAAAGTACAGACAAAAATAAACATTACTTTTTAAAAAAGCTATTAACAGATCAAAAAAAAGGAGTGAGAGTCCTGCTCACCAGAGCTTACAATTTCTGTGGGTGAAGGGATGAGACAACAGGTAAGAAGTGCTTAGTTTACAAAATGGTCCAGCCATGTTTCATAAATATGCGACAGTATACATAAAAGTGGATGAACCTGACACCCAGACAGTACATCTATATAGAGATAAGTGCACATGACTATCTAAGTGCATAGTGTCAGAAGTGTGTGTGCAGAGAGTGGGGGGGGGGGGGTTAGCAAATGTAATAAGGCAAACACCTCCACATATGTTAAATATAAGTATTATTACTCCTGCAACACTCTCTAGGCCTTGCTAGACTACCTTAAAGTTAAGACTACCTTTAGTCTATCACAGCAACAGAGGTGACACACTATACCTTTCTGTAGGCTATAGGTTACCTTTATAGCTCTAATGTTTACAGCTTACACCCACTGAAGAGCCAATCCAGATACCAGTCCTTCAACAGTTCAGTTTTGTCAATACATTCCAAACTCCACGCACCATCTCTCTAGTGTTGGACAGGCTCAGACACACTTACTCTACGCAGGCCAATCAGAGGCTCTCTTTAAATATGTGACAGTATATATAAAAGTGAATGAACCGGACACCAAAAATTGCAAAAATCGACTACACACTGCAATTATATTGTTGCAAAAATATTGTGAATAATTTTTATTAACACAATCACTCAGGCCATGAAACAGATTGAGTGACATAAAATTGTGCTGCGTTTCGGTATCCCCCTTTTTCAAAGGTCACAACGGAAAAAAGCTTGAAAGGGCAGGGAAATAAGGGCCATCCCCAGTAATTGTAGGACTGGCTTCACTGTCTTCAAGGGAACCCGTAGTGATTGTTTTAAATAAAATTATAACAATATTTTTTCAACATAAATTCCCAGTAGCAGTCGATTTTTGAATTTCGGGAATTTATTTTATGTGCCCCGCTTCTGCTATCTTTATAACGGAGTGTTTTTCCCTAAAACCATTTTTATCTAAAACCGGACACCAAGACAGTATATCTTTCTACAGATCGGTGCACAAAACTGTCTAAATGCTTTGGGTGCAAAAGTGGTGTGACAGAGTCAGGGGGATTAAAAAAATTTAGGGATCTCGGTAGGCTTTTGAAAAGATCCTCAGGAAGTTTTAAAACTTGAGAGTTATACGTTTTTTTATCGTATGGGGTAGAAATTCCCAAATCTTGAGGGCAAGCATGGGGTTTTGGTGATGATATTTTTTTTTTGATGATACAGGTGGAGAGACCGAATAGGGTGGTAGACAGATTTGAGGGAGGATATGTAGGGGGACCCCAATGCATTTGTGAGCTTCCGGGTTAAAAAACAAAGGGGAAAAGCGCACTTTGCTTTTGGGGTTCATGCGGTTAAGGGGTTTTATCCTACAAAGTCATTCTAATTATGGGGACAGTAAAAAAAAAGCACTTTTCTAATGATTTGCATTCCCAGTCACTTGGTTTGCAGATATGAGCTTTTTGAAATCTGTTTTCTGTTTTTGCTGTGGTGGGACATGCCCCCCTGGCGGTTTACCCCCCCTTGACCACCCCCTAAAACTGTGATTTGCGGGCGACATTTCTTTTCAGTGGGTTGGGATACGCCCCAGACGGGAAACGCCCCCCTACGCCCCCTGCCTTTGTGATTGGCTCCCTGAAACCCCTTGTGTTTTCTCCCCTCTGAGCTGTTAAATCGTAGTAAAACCCAAGGGCTGCTGGCTCTATATATCTCCCAGCTCTAGGGTAAATGATCTGGCAAATTTCTGGGTAATTTAAAAATCCCCCCATAAACACAGTTTATAGAGTCTCCCGCCAGTTAAAAGGGGGGAGAGGGAGTGGTGCATTATCCATTAACCCCCGTCCTTTTTGCGGGGAACAGAGGGGGAAAGGGGGGGGGGGGGCAGTGTACAGTCCCCACATGTCTCATCAGTTCAGGCGTGGTATAACTGCATTTAAAATTTTTATATTTTGCCAAGGCAACCTTAAACACTATCAGTTCTCTAACGTATAAAACATAGAAACGAAACTTTATATTAAATCACTCTTTAACCTCATACACACTATTTAAAAAACCTGATCTCTATCCGTCATCGAATTTAACCCTTTTTGCTTCTGAAAGATGGAAGAACTCCTTTCTAACAAGCAAGTCCTGTGTTGTAAACCCCACCTATATCAGCAATAAGCCTTATATCTATAGCACAGATACTGAGCTTCATAAGGGATCCAAGCCAACTACTTGGCAACTGTCCCTACATCTCATAGCACAGTAACAAATAAGTCCCCCATGTGACCCGTCTCAGCATGTGACACTTGTAGACGAGGTGAGAGACACAATTTAAAACGTCATGCCTGACCTCGCCAAGCATGTTTGTTGCCAGCTAACCTGAGCTTTATCAAGGCTTATATTTCCGATCAGCATGTGGACTGACTCACTTACTCTTTTTATTTCAAATGTTAGAGTAATCACCCCATTCATGCTCACCAATTAGCCATCAGAGAATACACAAAAAGCCCTATCCCACCTAACCGCGCTCGCAAACTCCATAACATTCCTGCTAAAAGCTGCCACCATTCTCTCCTTAGCCAACAACCTTCAGTCAAATTCGCCATCTCCATAACGGGCTTGCGTCCCCACTTTACCCTTACTGCCCCGTGCCAAAGCAAACTGCAACAACAAACACCTCAGCCCTGACTGTTGATGGCTTCCCGCTCACTTCTTCATATAATGCAACTGCGTGCCTCACCTAGAATGAATCTAGCAGACTGGTATTACAAAACACAGCACACTGCCATCATTGACAATTCCCATAAGCCCCTTCCTTCAATAACTATATGCATAGATCCTTATGGGAATATAACTCCACTGAACAATAGACCACTGTCAATAAATCTTCCCAAAATGGCCCTTCTCCTATTTTATTAAGTATGCATATTCATTCCAATTAGGTGGCGTTCAGCCCCCATTAGAATACATGATTCCACTGCAATGTATAAGTTCATCAGAGACTGATATTCCTAAGACTACTTCTCTTTCACATGGTAATATTCATACTCAATTTAATAATACTGTTTAGCACTGTGGCTAGCTCTCCCTCCCTTCCCACAGACTGACCTCACAAATTCCCCATTAAATTCTCCTCCTACAGCTCACATGCTACCATTCAATCCACCATGACACAAAGGAGCATGTAAGAAACTCCCAGTATCCATAAATGCACCGCAAGCAGCTCATCCGCCTTGCACTATACCATTGCCGCAAGCAGTATACAATACTCTCTACATACAAGTAGTACATACATTAATAGACCCTTGCTAAAGACAATAAACATGCATGCCCTATATATGTTTAAATAAGAAACCGTGTGGCCTCACTGATGATATCTGTACATCATTACAGGACCCCATGACAATTGAGGAAAAAACGTAAGCAAAAGGGGGAGAGGAGAGTGAGGGGGAAGGGCGCGAGGGAATTAAGGGAGGGGGGAAAATCATAAAAACAAAAAAAAAAACACCTAATATAACTGCATGATGTGCTTCCATAGTCATATAGACAATCGTGACATATCCACTTACCGTATTAATCACATATATCAAGTTTCTTCAAAATTATATAGTAGGGAATCAGTCAAGATCACAGTAAATGCCCGAAAAGAAAATGCTTCATTTAACCTTGTAGGTTTTCAAAGAATTGATTCTTGATCCATCTTGCCTCTTCCTCAACAAATCTACATCCCAAAACGCCCGTTCTTTCCCCTAGACATTTTCACGACATATGCCCCAAAAATTTTAGCACCCTCTATTTCGCCATTATGTCTACTTCCAAAATGGCTGCTAAGGGAGGTGTCACCTCAGTATATAATAGTACTCATATGTTTCGAGATCCGACGATAAAACTCCTGTAGGTTTTTCCCACAAAGAACTTTGGGGCAAGGACACATCGACCCCCATAAACCACCCTCTGGATTATACAATTCTTGAATGTCTTATCTCAAGATCTTCTCTTATCATATGGATTAACAAAAACATTAGTTTTCCATATGAACGGACAGGAATGACCATTTCCACAGGGATATGACCTGACCACCGGAGACTTGCAACCATGTTTTTTTGCCATCACCCTCAAAAATGACTATTGTACAGAATTCATCCCTAAGATTTTCTTCCTCTTCTTAAGTGACAATAGGTATTATAAGAAGATCCACCTCAAAATACTGATCTGCTTCAGAATGTGCCAATGTCATTCTAAATTATAGCTCTCATGTCATTAGCGCTAACATCAAGGTACCTAAATAGCAACGTATTAAATCGGTATTTTAATCTTGCTTCTTTTTACTGATTAATTACATGTCCTCTTCACCTGGTCAATCCCTAATTAAACGCCTCCTCAAACATTTATAGGGTAACCCCTTGCCTGAAAACTTGCATTTAACTTATACATTCATCGATTGGAAATCCTCTAATGTAAACAATTTCTACGTGTGACCTAAGAAATAGGCCTATTAATCCTTTTTTAGTGAAGGTTGATGCCGATCTAGAGAAATGTAACAAACAATTGGAAGCCGTATTTTACCTAAAAAATTTTTCTGATCTGCTTAAGTTTCATCCAACATAATAGACAAATCAAAAAAAATTATTTTCTCCCATGAAGTATTCAAATGTGATTACATCCAATTACATTATCATAAGTCTAGATACAAATCCATGAATAAATTGTTTCCTAACCGATCCCAAAAAATCAGAATATCATCAATAAAAGGCCCCCCCAAAATACAATCCATCTGTTAATGAATTTACAAGTGTACAGAAAAAACCAAAGCATCCTCCCACCACCTAAAAATAGATTTACAAACTTGATGCACAGACAGTTCCCCATGGCGCCCGCCTTTATCTGTGTAGAAAAAAGTGTATCCATCAAGACAAAAAAAGTTATGTGTACTCCATAATCAAAATCCAATAGCGTAAAACAAAATCACTGTGTTCCGTAAATTGATAACCTCATGTTTTACAATAAATACTTGAATGCTTTCAGCCCAGGACCTGTCAGATGTTCACTGTATATGCTTCTACGTCTGAAACTTGCAAGAAGAGTACTCTCACTCACCACTAGATCGTTAATTCTCATCACACTTGTCCCTTCGTATCGTTTAAGATAATAAGGAAGGCCATGACAAAGTTGCATCAGTAAACGATCAACATACGTGCCATGGTACTGTTTTACATGTTTTCTACCTGAGACTATCGGTCTTCTGTATTGGCACAACCCAATTATTGCAAACTGTTTTGATATTGCATAAAGGAGCAATGTAGGATCACAGTTAGCATAAATTTCTTTCTCCTCCGCATAATTAATTTTTTCTCAATTCCCAAATCCAAAATCCTTTGTCATTATCCTTCAGATACCATTGGTTGGTCCTTTTTGGAACCTCTCAATGTTTCTGAATCACCGAAGTATTCTTCTCAACCATCCGTCTATAGTCCACTTTTATTTAAGATGCCATAGAATACCACCTTGACACATGGGTTAGATTACTATCTCCCTTGTTAGATTGTAGTTCTGCAATAGCTACTTCTTCCTCCCGTTTTAAATTTTAAAGAAGATGGTTTGTCGTCAGAGTGCTAGTTTCTTTTATGTCTTGCTTTCTACTTCCACAAATGTATCCTAAAAAATATATATTGAGAATATCGAGTGTAATTCCAAAGATATGGCTTGCAAATTGTCAAAGTATATCTAAATTTTGAGGGTCCCATCACCTTCAACCTTGCAAATGTTCAAGAATACCCAATGATTTGTTCCTCTAGTGTTCCTAAAGGGATTTTGTTCATCAATTACTTTCATATTATGATATTTAAGCAAACCAACTTTCTAGCTAAAAGAAAAAAATCTTTTACCCAAGCACAAATTCATTAAATTTGGGCATGGATGAACGTAAGACCTTATGACCCACACCTGATTATTGATTTTCCTTAATCCTAATGAAGATAACTTAATCACTTGTAGTTGCTCCATCCTTTGTTATTCTGAATGATATCCCATTCTCTCGATCCCTCAAGAAAATCCTTGGTGGTTTCTAAAAAAAAGGGAAATATTTGTTAGCGTCTGAGATTGGAGTTTATGCGCTGTGTTATTCATAACCGTCCATTTCCTAGCCACAGTGTGCGTGATTTTATTTCCAATTATAATCATTGACCGTTGTGCTCCCCCACCAAGGGCCACCACAACCACAGGATGCAGAAAGACCATGTATTGATCCCACTGAGTCCCTCTCACCAGATTGTACATCTCAGAGATCGGACTTGTCAACTGCCTGATAGAAGATTTATTTATGCGTTTTCTTATTTGTCCAACCCTTTCTTTCTTTGAACCTTCCTCCAGCCACTTTTCTTCCCTTGCGGAATAGGCTATTAATAAACTTAGGAGGACTTCGCCCCCAGCAGAATGTTCCCTCAATCTGACAAACTGAATATAGATTGGTTGTAGAGTAAATCAACTAATTTTTTCCAAATATAAACCTGAATGATTCTCAAAGTCTTTTTCGTATCCCTCAGATAATTGTTATTTTCCTTTCCTTAAGTTTCACTCTCAGAGATTCTATGTTTCGTTGAAATATTTGTTCTAATTCATGGAAATCTGGAGGGCCCGAAAGTTATTAATCTCCACTATCTCGCTTATTTAGTGTTGTTCACATACGTGTGTTATTGAATGAAATTCTCTCATATTCCTGACAAGATTATTTCATGCAATCAAAGAGCCTGTTTACATAAGCATTTTTTGCCCAGCCCTAGATAAAAATGGGATCCTCTAAAGTGTTTATTTGGTCTCAGTCTAATCCGTAATCCTACTATACACAATTGTTTTAGTATAAATATGGGTGTCTCTAGACTGCTACTTCCCAGCCTGCCCGATTTCGTTGTTTGAAAGATTTATTTATTTTCTGAAAGGTTAAATGGAAGTTAGTTTATCATTCAATAGGAATTGGAGTTTGAATTAGAAAAAACTACATTATCTCCTGTAAAAAAAATATCCAAATTAATTTTCGTGACCAAAAAAACCTGCCGATTCCCTAGATTTCCCCACATGAACAGCCAGTTCACCAAACTTGTCACATAATCCTCTCGAAAAATAGGGAATCTCTACAGAGAACAAAGAGGACTTTTGATCACTATATTTACTATTTTGCCACAAGGCAAAACTTAAACTCTATCAAAAATATCTCTATCTAATAAACACTAAAACGTAACTTTTATTTATACTAACTCTTAGGCACATGTATGCAGGGCTTTATACACCAGTTTTCTTGGCGTATCAGCTGCGCCCTCCCAGCCCGAATCCCCTGTCGCGCACGCGTTCGCACATTCGGCCTGTGGCCCTAGAAGGGCGGGCAGTTTGGGCGGCAGTGGCTCGAGTGGGGCGCGGTGTAGGTCTTCGGGGCTGACGCGGCCGCGCTCGTATAGTCCGAGGCAGTAGCATCGGCTCGCTCAAGAGTCACGGCGCATCCAGCATCCGACTTGCAGAACCCTGGTGATTTTTTTAGGGTCTAAATTCCTCCGCCAGGCGTAAATGTAAGCAGGATCGAACATGCGAGAAAGCGGACTGAAGATCCGACATAAAGAAGTCTCGGCGCTCCGTCTCCGTACAGCAGGAGTGTGATCGCCGAAAATATCGCCTTTTATAAAGCTGGCGAAAACAGGGTCAAAATATAGCTGAATGTACAAAATACACAAAAAAAAAAAAAAAACTTTTTCCCCCCAAACTCTAAACGGAAAACAATATCAAGAAATTGGGAAAATTGGAAATTCCCGGGAAAAAATACATTTAATTAAAAATTCTGAAACCAAATTCCCCATTGGCGGCATAAACCTACCCCAATCAGAAAGGAGCGAAAAAGCCCCAAATTCTACCCTTTAATGGGGGAGTTTGGCCCCAATCAGAATCCAGGGGCGGGAAAAATTCAAAATACAGAAAAAAAAGCCCAGAAAAGAGTTTAATTGGTTTGACCCCAAAGCGGATTTTGGCAAATTCCCAGCCAATCGAACCCGCGGGGCTACTTCTCCCAATTTTTAGCCCCAAATGGAGAGGGGGCCCGCATTGAAATCTCGGAAACCTCAGCTCCGTTTTGGAAATGAAGTTTTTAATAAAAAAAAAAAATTTTTTTTTAAGTGAAAATACATGACCCGGGATAAAGAGCAAACAATTGTAATAAAAAAAAAAAAGCTTTTTAAAAAACCCGAACAAAGCTTTGCCCGCCGAAAACCCGGGCGCTACAAAAGGGAAAATTGCCTTTGAGAAAATTTTCCCGAAAATAACGAAATTTTCCAATTTTTTTAAAGGGCATTCTAAAATTGGCCCGGCATAACCAGCCAAAAAGAATGGGGACCCACAATGCCCCCATTCAAATTCCTAGGGAGGGAATTAAACCCAATAAATAAACGAAAAAACCCCCCTTTTCAAAGCCTATGGAGAAGTTTTAAAACCCAATCAGAATCCAGGGCGGACATTCCCAAAAATACAGAAAAAAAAGGCCCCAAAAGCGGGAATTGGCTGAGCTGGGCGGGGGCCTCCCCCATCTCGGCCAATCAAAAATAGGGGGCGAAAAAGGGCCCCTTTTCTAGCCAAAGGGGAAAAAATTTTTTAAAACCAAATCAGAATCCACGGGGGGACATTTTCAAAATACAAAAAAAAAGGGGGCCTCAAAAGTTTTAAATTGGCTAGCAAAAAGGGGGGGGGGGGGGGGGGGGGGGGGGGCCCCCTAGCCAGCCCAATCACAGCGCGAGTTTTACTTTTTTCCCCAATTAAGTCTATGGAGAGAAACCCGAAAACTAAAAATCCGGCGCACACCCGCCCACGCGGCAGGGGAAGTTTTTAATTATAAAAATTTTTTTTTATAAAGTGTAAAACTTTAATCAGAAAAAGGACCCAGAAAAAATTGTATAAAAAATAAACCCTTTTAAAAAACCCCGAAAAAAACGTTTTTGGGCCCGCCGAGACCGGGGCTCCCCAAAAGGGAATTTCCCCAAATAGAAAATTTTTGGGCCCGGGAAATACAAAATTTTTAAAAATTGTTTAACTATTCTCTTTTTGGGCGGATAAACCCCCCAATCAAAATAGGGAGCAAACAAGCCCCAAATTCTTCCAAAGGGGAAAAAATTTCCCCCAAATCAAAATAGGACCCGACCAAAGCCCCATTCAAACCAAGGAAAAAAAAAGGGGCCAATCATATTTAAAAAGGCGGGAAAATTTTCAAAATACAGTAAAGGCAGAAACCCCCCTAAAATTGGGTTGAAGCACGGGGGCCCGCCCCCAGTTTACCCAAAATAAAGAGGGGCAAGCTATTTTTTTCCCCTGAGTTTTTTATGGGGTAAAAAAAAATTCGGGCCCGCCTGTAAATTTGGCTAAATTTTCAAAGCCCCCGGGCTGAAATTTTTTTGGCCCCAAGGGGGAAAGGAAGCGAGCAAACGCTCCGGGGGGGTTTTTAAAAAGCAATCTAAAATTTAAAAACTTTTAAAGGGGGCCAAAATCACATTATAACACACCAATTTTGTCACAAAGGGTATATAAAAAGGAAATCCTTAATATGGGGCCCAAAACGAAAAAAAAATATTAATTCCCTAAAAAAAATTTTTTTTTTCCCCTTTTTTTTTGGGGGTGCACCCATACTTTTTAACCCTTTGGGCCCCCCCAACCTAAAAAAAAAAGGGAAATAAACATATTTTTTGGGGAATTAATATTTTTTTTTTCGTTACCCCAAAATTTAATTTAAAATTCCCTTTTTAAAATGCCCATCGGACAATTTGTGTAGGGGTTTAAAAATGTGTTTTTCGGCCAAAAATACATTTTGATTTCAGTTTGGGAAATTAAAAAAACCCCATAGGACGCCGTTTTCCCCCCCCTTTGGGTTTTCCCAAAATTTACAGGGGCCTCTTAAAAAATTAAAGCCAATCACAAGGCGCGCCCCAAAAATTTTTTTTTTTTTTCCCCTAAAACCCTCTAGAAAAAAAGGTACTCCCTCTGTTTGGGCTAAGCGGGAAAACGAGCCCCCGCTGCTTCAACCAATCACTCGTTTTCCCCTTTTTACTGTATTTTGAATTTTTCCCCCCCGTTTGGGAATAATTGGTCCCATTTTTCTCCTTAGGCTAAAGGGGGGTTTTTTGCCCCCTTCCTATTTCGATTGGCCCAATTCTCCCCCCAAATAGGATAGAATGGGCTTTGCGCTCCAATTCATTGCGGGTTTTAAAATCCCGACCAATAAAAATAGTTTTTTAAAAAAATTTGAATTTACTGATTTCCCGGAAATTTTCTCCTAGGAAAATTCCCCCAAATGTAGCGCCGGCCCTCGGCGACAAACCCCTTTGGTTTCGGGTTTTTTTTAACTGCTTTTTTTTTTTTTAAAATTTTTTCTCTCTTTATTCTGTTTAATGTTTTTAAACACTTTAAAAAAAGGTTTTTTTATAATTAATATTTCTTTCCGCCGGCCCCTGGGCCCGAGTTTTCAGTGCGTTTCATTTTCTCCAAAAATACTAAAAGGGGAGAAGTACTGGGGGGGGGGGGGGGGCTGTTGTTTGGCTGAGCTAGGCGAGCCCCCCCCTAGCTCCCCCAATCAGCTTTTTTCCCACCCTTTTTTTTACTGTATTTTGAATTTTTCCCGCCGGGGATTCAAATTGGGTCCAAACTCCTCCAGGGGGCCTAGAAGGGGGCCCTTTGTCGCTCCAAATTCTGTTTGGGGTCTAAACTTCTCCTTTTGGCCCCTAAAATTTGGGAACTTTTTGCCCCTTTCCTATTCTAAATTGGCCAAACAAAAGGGCGGGGCCCCCCCCAAGCTCACCCAAAAATCACCCTTTTTGGGCACCTTTTTTAACTGTATTTTGAACTGTCCCCCCTGGTTTCCCTGTTTTGGGCCCAAAAAACTCCTCCTAAGGCAAAGAAGGGGGCCCCCCTTTGGGTCCCGTCCTATTCTGTTTGGGGGCCCAAAAACTTCTCCATACCCTAAAAAAGGGGACTTTTTTCGCCCCTATTCTGTTTGGGCCATTTTTGCCGACCAATGAAATGGGTTTTCGGGAATTTAAATTTAAACTGTTTTTTCCCCAATTTCCAATATCTTTTATTTTTTTTGAAAAAGGGGGCCTTCCCTAAAATTTTGGGGAAAAGGGGATTTTATTTTTAAAAAGAATTGTATTTTTTTAATTAAAAGCCCCCTTTCTAAACCACTTTTTTCCACCCCCCTTTTTAAAAAAGGCTTTTTTTTTTTTCCGGGAATCACCCCCCTGCTGAAAGGGGAAAGGGGTAGCGCCGAGCCCATCTGTCCCGATTTTTCGACCCCCTCTTCCCCCCCGAAAATTTTTTCCGTTTCCCGGGTTTTCACCTTCGCTTGGGACGGGGGAAATTTAGACCCAAAAAAAGGGAAAGAAACCCCTTTTAAAAAGGCGATTTTTTTTTTCAACTCCGCCCACATCTGGAATAATTTCCCTCCCGCCCACCGGGTTTCCCCTTTTTCGGAACAGTTTCTGGGCCCGCAGTCCCGCACGGCCCTAATTTCCCGAAACTGGGGGCCCCCACACACTGGGGCTAGGCGGGGCGGATTTTAAAACCCGAAACGAAATGAATCCCAACTTTCCCCCGGGACGGCGAAAGCATAGGCGCGGGCGCCGCACGGGTGCCCATGCCCCCCCGCACTTCCCTCATACGCTGGGCGGGGCGGGGGCGGATTTTTAACATGAAAATTTAATTTGAGGGCCGCCCGGCGCGACAAAAAATCAGGGGGCGGGATTCCCCCGGAAAACCCCCTGGCGGAAAAAACGGCGCCCACCGCCCGGGGCGGGGTTTTCATACATGGGGCCCCCCTTAAACCCTCAAATACCACAAAAAAAAAAAACCTAAATCCAAAATCCTCTTTTCTTTTAAAAACCCCTTTTTGCTTTTTGAAAGGGGAAAAAAACCCCTTTTCCCTTACCCATCAAGTCTGGGGGGAAACCCCAACCTTTTTAAACGGGAAGGGCCCCTTATATCTTAGAAAAGGGGAAACATTTTTCAGAAAGGGGACCCCAAAACCCCAACTACTTTGGGGGTTTTGGGGGGTCTCCAAAATCCAAAGACCCAGAACAAAAAAGGGGGCCCCCGGTGGAAAAAACCGTTTTCGGGCAGGTGACACTTTTAAACCCGGGAGGTGAGAAAAACAAAATTTTTAAAACGTCATGCCTGACCTCGCCGACATGTTTCGCCAGCTAACCTGGCTTTATAAAGGTTTAGAGGTCTGTTTTCAAAATGGGGTTTCGGGGACCCAAAAAAACCTTCCTTTTAAAAATTGTTGGGAAAAACCCCCCAAAAAGGTGCTAAACCAATTAGCCATAAAGGAACCCAAAATAAAGCCCACTCCCCCCTTGGAAACCAATTCCCGCACAATTATAACATGGTCCGGGCAAAAAAAAGGGCCTGCACCATGCTATTCATTGACCCCCCCCAACTTAAAAGCCCAAAATTCCCCCGCCATCTCCATAACCCCTTTCCCCCCCAAAATTTTAAAACCGGGTAACTGCCTATTTGCCAAAGCCTGCCCCAACCAAAACCCCTCACCTTGACTGTGATGGGTTTTCCGTCTCACTTCTCTCATATTTTTTCCCAACTGCGTGCCTCACCCGGGAATAAAACAAAAGCAAAAAAGGGTATCCCCATTAAAAAACCCCCAACTCAATCTTTGCCCAATTTTCCCAAAAGCCCCTCTTTCAATATCAAATTTTAGGGCAAAAAATTCATTTGGGGGAATTTAAAAAAAACCCACGGAAAAAATAACCCCTGTCATATTATTTTTCCCAAAAAGCATTTCCCTATGTATGTAAAAATGCATTTTTTCCCAAAAAGGAGGGGGCAGGCCCCAATTAAAATAATGTTCCATTTGCTTGTATAGTTTTGCCTTAAAAAACCCTTTTATTCATAAACTTTTTTCTCTTTCACAAAAAATATTCAAACTCATTTTAATAAACTGTAGGTCTAGGGCTGCCCGTTAGGGGAAATGGCAAATTTTTGACAAAGGGTTTTTTGGCTCATGAGAGCAAGGGTTTGGCATTTTTGAGGAATGTTATGAGTGTGGGCCGGCGCGGAAAGGGGGATTGGGTTTTTATGTGGATTCTTGAGGGCAAATTTGGGGGTGAGCCCCCCTAAATTTGGGGGTTTACCTAACTTGATATAAAAGGAAGGGGAGCTCAGACCACATGTGTTTTCGGGCCCCTCTAACCCCTTTGTTTTAAAGCCAGGTTGGGCTGGCGAAACATTTCGGCAGGTCAGGAAATGACGTTTTAAATTTTGGATTTTCTCCCCTCTGTCTACAAGTGTCACTTTTGCTGCGGGGGTCACGGGGGGGGCCCTTATTTTTTTCTGTGTCTATGGGGATTAGGGACAAACCTGCCCGTGGGTTGGGGGTTTTGGGGGATCCATTCTAAAGCTAGTACTTTGCTATAGAAAAATAAGGCCCTCCTTTTTAATAGGGGGGGTTCCACCAAAGACTTAAATTTTAGAAAGGGAGTTTTTTCCCTTTTTTCAGAAGCAAAAAGGGATTTAAAAAGGGGAAGGGGATAGAAAAATCAGGTTTTTAATTTGGTGTATAGAGGTTAAAAAGGTTTAAAGGATATAATAAAATTTTCGTTTTAGGGTTTAAATTAAAATGGGAGACTGTTTAAGAGTTTTAAATTTTGGGCCTATGGCAAAAATTTTAAATATAGGGGTTTCAAAAAGCACTTTTTGGGTTCTCTTCAAAGTTTCCCCAATTTTTTTTGGAGATTTATAACTGCATATAGCACTGGCAAGGAGTTGGGATCAGCTTAAACCCTCTGCAGAAAACATATGAAGCATGTCCGGGCCTTGCAGACACCCTTTTCTGCTTCTCCCGGGGCCCTTCACCCAGAATGATGATTAAAACAGTTCTTCAGTGGGGGAGCCCACGCCCCCTGAGAAAAGAGACCCCCGCCCCGGGGGAAATTTCAAATTCAATCTCAGAAAATTTAGCTGAACAGCCCAAAACTATTAAAACCCAATAACACCCCCTTTAAATACCGGCCTGGTGCTGTGTTCGGGGTTTTTTTAACCTATACAGAAAAGTCTATACATACAGCAGGGTTATACCAAAAACCGTCATCGGGGAAAACCCAAGAAATTTCAAATTTGCAAAAGAGAAAAAACATTTAAGAATAATAAAATAAACTTAAAAAAAAAAGGAAAGTTATCATTGGTGGGGGATAGATGAAAAAGAGGCACGGGTTGATTGGTTTTTTCAGAGGCGGAACCAGCCCAAAAATTTTTTTTACATGATTTTCCAAATAAAAAAAAATACTTGAAATTTTAAGTTGCGGGGTTTTACCACTGTTTTGGGGGAAATAGTTTGGGTTTTCCTTTTCATTAGGGGAAAGGGGCAAGTTTTTGGGGGCTTCAATCTGTTCATTCAAAAAAAAGGGGAAAAGAATGGGTATCCCTTTTTTAAAATTAACGGGTTTACCCCCAAAATTTAAACCGGGGTTTGTCCATCAGAGCAACCCCTTACGTTTGTGCTGCAAAGGGGGAAAAAATAGTTTGGTCACCATGGGTTTGGAATTTAGAAAACCCACGGGTTTTTGTAAAAAGGAAAAAAATTTTTTTTACCTCCCCAAACTAAAAGTTTTCGTCTTTTTTAAATTTAAAAAAAAGGGGTGTTCTCAAAGGGGAAAACTTTCCCCATCCATTTTTCCCGGAAAAAACCCCCCGGCATCATTGGCCCACTGGGTTCAACTTCCCTCCCCAAAATTTTAAAAACCCATTTTCCCTTTTTACAAAGGCAAAAGGCCCCTTTTAACCAAACAAATGTATTTATAAAAATTAACGGGAATGGCTCTAAATTCAAAGCTAAATAATAGCCCCAATAAAAAGGGAAAATTTTTAAAGCTAATCAAACAAAAATACATATTTTTGGTTTCCTTTTTTTTAAAAAAAATAATCCATAAACGTTCCAAAAACAGGGAAATACTTGCAGTTTTAAGTAATGCCTAGTTTTCCCGGAAATTTGTCTATACACTTGAAAGTTCTTCAAAACATTTTCAATACGCCCCCATGGATCCAAAAAAGGGTAGTGGGGGTTATCAGTCCAACCCCAAGCGGGCCGCCACACCTGGGGGCAAATTTTGAAGGCTAAAGCCCTCAAGAATGAAAAATATTTTTTACATTAGTAAAAAAAAAAAAAACCCTCCCCAACCATATGATATAATACTTATAAAGATACAAAGAACCACGCAATAAATAAGATTTTCATTTAACGTTATCAGTGCTAGACTGTTCAGATTGAATATCCATGCTGCTTCCCTCTGAAGCAGGCATTTTCTAAGCAGCTTGTCATTCATAGCATTAATCTCCTCAAGAACACCCCATAGTAATTCATTTATAGTGTGCCAGGCCTCATGAGAATGACAGGCAACTATTGTTTCACCATATTTTCTCTATTGTACTACTTTATCAAGGGTTTCCCATGTAGAGCCGTCCTCCTGCCGCCTATGTCTACAAACTGCTGAACGATGTTCATTCAGACACACTTTAATATTCCTAGCTGTTTGCCCTACATAGTCTTTGCCACATGGGCATTTCAGCAGGTATATAACCTGTTTGGAATCACAGGTATGGAATCTCTGAACATTAATCTTAGTGCCTTTAGATGGATGCATGATATATGGACCTTTTAATAATCGATGTACAATTCTGACCATTAAGGTATGGGAAGGTCCATGTCTATTTATTTGCCAGCTCCACCTGTCTCACCCTTTTCCATTGTCTCCTTACATCTGATGAAATTATTTTACTACTTATCGTACAAATTAAGGCATTTTGTTAATAAGCCCACATATTTGGGATTACTCGCAAGGATCCCCCAGTATTTTTTTATTGTCTGTTTAACAGAAAGGCTATGCTGATCAAAAGTACTGACAAAAATTTTCTGCTTTAGGTTTTTTTTTTTTAACAAAGTCAACATCTCCTTTTTGTGCTTTTTTAATTACTTCCTTTCCTACCTTCTCTAACTCAGTCCTATCATAGCTCTTAGGCACAAATTTTTCAACAATGTTTTCCGTCTGTTCTAGATACAGTTTAGTACTGGAGAAGATCCTGTGGGCTCTAACAAACTGGCTTTTAGGTGTGCCTACAAAAGTTTGAGGTGCATGGGAGCCGGACCGACGTAACATGTGGTTCCGATCTATGGGTTTGGAGCATAATGTAGTTTGCAGTTGAGAAACCATCATTTTAACCTCCACATCAAGATAGTGGCTGATGTCTCTGTCCCTAGTTGTAGAAAATGGATGACATCCATTCAGATATTAAAACAATGCAGACATATCACCTGCTGAAGTCCATAGGACAAAAATGTCATTCACATACCAATAGCATCCCTTAATGAAGGGACCAACACATAATTTTTTAATTCACACATAGCGTTTTTAATGACACTGTTGGAACTGTAACATATAAAGAATTGTTTTCGGGTATGAGCAACATTTGTCCTGCAATTACAAGGTACCTCGATGGGGTCTCCAGTAACCCAAAGCTATGCAAATGAATACATGGCTGCATTTGAAAAAATTATTTGTTGGTCCCTTCATTAAGGGATTGTATTGGTATATGAATGACATTTTTGTCCTGTGGACTTGAACAGGTGAGATCTTGCCTGCATTGTTTGAATATCTGAATGGATGTCATCCGTTGATTCAGTTTTCTATGACTTGAGACAGAGATGTTATCCACTATCTTGATGGTTTCTCGACTGCAAACTACATTATACTCCAAACCCATAGACCAGAACCCCATGCTACATAGGTACAGCTCCCATGCACCACAAACCTTTGTAGGCATACCTAAAAGCCAGTTTATTAGGGCCCACAGGATCTTCTTCAGTACTGAACTGTATCTGGAACAGATGGAAAACATTGTTGAAAAGTTTGTGGCAAGAAGCTATGATAGGACTGAGTTAGAGAAGATAGGAAAGGAGGTAATTACAAAAGCACAGAAGGGAGATGTTGACTCTTAAAAAGCAGAAAAATTTCTGTTTGTCAGTACTTTTGATCAGCTTAGCCTTTCTGTTAAACAGACAATAAAGAAATATTTCGGGATCCTTGCAAGTGATCCCAAATATGTGGTTATTTTAACGAAACCCCCTGATTTGTATACCATAAGGGTCGTACAATAAGGAGTAAAATAATTTCATCGGATGTAAGGAGACGACGGACATTGATGAGACTGGACACTAAATGGACATGTACCTTCCCATACCTTAATGGTCAGAATTGTACAATGATCATTAAAGGTCCATATATCATGCAATCATCTAAAGGCACTAAGATTAATGTTTAGGGATTCCATACCTGTGATTCCAAACAGATTATATACCTGATGAAATGCCCATGTGGCAAAGATGTGTGGAAACGCTAAATATTTTAAAGTGTGT